>JACEEZ010015461.1:212500-217500 GCA_016584305.1 Chionoecetes opilio | reverse complement strand
GTGAGAGTTATGACAGTCTACGGAAGGCTGTTGCCATCACTTCCTCCACCCCACCCACACCTGCCATCACCTCGCCCTCCTCTTCCCTTTCTTCCGCCTCGAGTAACACCTCCTCCTCTACCCCCCCTTCCTCCTCATCCTCCTCTCCCAGATCTTCCCCCGCACACTCCTATAACTTAAGATCCTCCACCTCCTTAAATCTACCCGGCCCTACCCTATCCACATCCCCTTCTATTTCATCCAACCCCTCCACCTCCTCCTCCTCTACCTCCTCCTCCTCTACCTCCTCCTCCTCTACCTCCTCCTCCTCTACCTCCTCCCCCTTCCCCCCTCCTCCTACTCCTCCTTCTCCTTCTCCTCCTCCTCCTCCTTGACCAAGCTAAGGGCACATGGCTTAGGAGAGCAATTATGTTCATGGATTGGCGATTGGCTTTCAAATCGTAAACAACGGGTAGTAATAAATGGCGAGGCATCTGATTGGTTAGATGTTACTAGTGGGGTGCCTCAGGGCTCGGTCTTGGGTCCTACTCTTTTTCTGATATATATCAACGATCTGGACTGCGGACTTGTATCTAAAATATCGAAATTTGCAGATGACACCAAATTAGGCGGTAAAGCATATACTAGAGAAAACTGCGAACTCATACAAAGTGATCTCGACAAACTATCAGATTGGAGTGATAAATGGCTATTAAAATTCAATTCCGATAGATGTAAAGTAATGCATATAGGCAACGATAACCTCAAATATAACTATCAAATGCAAAATAATTCGTTAACTGAAGTACAGCAGGAAAAGGATTTAGGTGTCATCATCAGTAATGATCTGAAAACCAGTCTGCATTGCCTAGCTGCCAGTAAAAAAGCAAATATGATGTTGGGCTTTATTAAACGTAACTTTGAACATAAAACTCCGAAAGTAATGACACAATTATACACGTCCTTGGTTAGGCCGCACTTGGAATATGCCTTTCAATTCTGGTCGCCCTGTTTCGTAAAAGATCAAGCCAAATTGGAATCAGTGCAAAGAAGAGCAACCAAACAAATTCCATCTCTGCGAAATTCATCTTATGAAGAGAGACTGCGGAAACTTAATGTTTTCCTTAAAGGATCGTAGAATCCGTGGGGACTTGATAGAAACCTTTAAGATCTAAAAGGTTTTGATGTCATTAATCAAGAGAACCTATTCGAGCTTTCAACTCAAGTGACAACAAGAAATAATGGTTTAAAACTAAACGGTCAACGTTGCATCACCGATCTCCGTAAAAATTATTTCAATGTTAGAGTCGTTGATCGATGGAACAAGTTACCAGCAAATGTTGTCGGAGCCAGCACAATAACTACATTCAAAAACAGATTTGACGCACACTGTAAAGTAAATGGGTATTGATAGTGCGAATTCGTATCTAGTCCCCCGTATCGATTAGTTGTAGTGGTAGTGGTAGTTGTAGTTAGTATTTTTCATATCCTATCATTCTGCACTATGAAACTTCCATGTTCCTATCCTCTTTAGGGACATGGTATCGTTTTCCAACTGTTTTCTTACAAGTAGTTGATAGTTAGTAGTATGTAGTTCAGCAGATACCCTCGCTATGGACCAATAGGTCTCCTGGTGTCTGTTAATCCTATGTAATCCTCTCGCTCTCTCTCTCTCTCTCTCTCTCTCTCTATTCATTCAACTTTCGGGGAAACTTGGAAGAGAAAACTGGAAGAGAAAAGAGGTGCGAAGAAAACAAGAATGAGGAGAAAGATGGAAGGACGTAATTAACTTGTCGTAACTTCATTCTGCTTCTTTCATAGCCAGGATAATGCTGTTAGAAGCAAGACTCCCCAACAACCTGACTTTTTATCCAATTCACTCACTGAGATACCCTGTTTACACCGAGCTTGTGGCCATGTCAATTACACACGCGCGCGCGCACACACGCACGCGCGCACACACGCACGCGCGCACACACGCGCGCGCACGCGCGCACACACGCACACGCACACACACCTGATGATGTAATGATTACATTAATATTACATCACATTACATTGTAAGATGTAATTATCACACATTGATGGTGTAAGATGACCTCAAATAGGTAATGATACATGTGGATTATGGGTCTCAAGGCGTAAATGTGAAATATCTAGTGATGACGACACCTCTAATAGGTAATGATACATGTGGGTTATGGGTCTCAAGGCGTGGTCACTGTTTAGGTAATCAGTGTGTTGGCATAGGTGGTCTTGGTCGTCAGTATTGGCTGTCTGGCCTGGCGGGATTGCGTCATCCTCCCGAGGCATCCACTGCAACACTCTCACCAGACCAAGGTCACACGCGACTAATATTATTTCCACAAACTATTCTTAAGAACATAAGAAAATAAGGAAGCTACAAGAGGCCGGGAGACCTACACGTTATACTTCCTGTTACTTAACACTACCTACATCCACCTTTCATCCCCATTCATTAAATTGTCAGCCTCCTTTTAAAACTCCCTATTGACTCCGCACTAACTATCTGACGACTGAGTCCATTCCCATCATTTACCACCCTCACTACCCTACACTTTCTTACCTCATCCTTGCAGTGAGTTTTTGACCTAATATTTCCTATCAATAAAAATGTCATGTTCGTAAATCATCAAAATAATTAGTCCTTAATGGTCTCAGGGTAAGAAAATAACACAAGCAGACTGCAAAAGGCCAGATGACGTGACCTACACAAGGTGGCTTATGTACGCCTAAAATTTTACATCTATCATAATCATCATCTATAAAATATATATCTAACCTGCTGAGCTCTTAATTAATTAAAACTATCTATCGTGGTTGCACTTACGACGTAGTCATTGAGTTTGTTCCATTCATCTACTACCCTATAAGTGAACCAATTTCTACTTATCTCTTTCCTAAATCTAAAATATCAAGCTTAAATGTACGTACGATTCAATTAAAACCATTTGGACGTTTCAGAAATCCCCCGTCAGGAGTTAAATAGGCGTCCCACCCAGGGCTGTGGAGTCACCTACAGGCACATCACGTCACGCGCGGCCCTAAAACCCATCCATACCCGCCAGTCCCTGTCCTCGCATCACGCACCTCAAGCCTCCTACTGAGGATTAAACTGAACTTCATACTCCCTTAAGAGGCGTGAAAGACGTGCCCGATCCTCTCCCGTCCGTGAGGCACGATAACACGCTAATGCCCTTAGGCCGTGCAAGATACGCACCACTGCATATGCATGAGGTGGCGGGGGATTAATGTGATGTAATGTGATGTGATGATTACATCTTACACACACACCACACACACCACACGCGCACACACGCACGCGCGCGCACGCACGCACGCGCGCGCACGCGCGCACGCGCACACGCGCACGCGCACGCACACGCACACGCACGCACACGCACGCACGCAACGCACCACGCACGCACGCACACGCACGCACGCACGCACGCACGCACGCACGCACGCACGCACGCACGCACGCACGCACGCACGCACGCACGCACGCACGCACGCACGCACGCACGCACGCACGCACGCACGCACGCACGCACGCACGCACGCACGCACGCACGCACGCACACACGCACACACGCACACACGCACACACGCACACACGCACACACGCACACACGCACACACGCACACACGCACACACGCACACACGCACACACGCACACACTACTTATCCACCCATCTATCTTCATCTATATTAGTCTTTATATTCACTACATTTATCCATTGACCTATTGCCAGGAAATGCTGTGAATTTAAGACTTGTGAGTAACATTACCAGGCTGAGCAGGCCAACACTTTCCTAAATACTGTTCACGAAATAAACAGGGAAAACCGAAATCGCCGCATAACTCAATAATTAAAAATAAACCTTCTAGTAAAGTTTGGTAAATAGCCCTTACAATGAAAGCTCGGCAAATATTGAGCAAAATAATTGGCATAAATACCGCAAATATTCCAGATAAAAAAATATTTATGCAGGCAAATTGATTCACCGCTGAAATTCCTGCACTGGAGTAAACACGAACGAGCATGTGCAGTAAAAATTTATTTTTACAAAATAAATTACGAGAAATAGTGGTACATAAGATAAGCAGTAAAGTCATTAGTGTGGGTAGCGAGATCTCCTAATGAGAGATGATGGCAGAACAGAGGGCGTGCGTATAGAATAAAAGTGACCAGATGCTTAGTGTCAAAAACCCCGCTTCTGAAATAGACTCATTGACACGTGGAATGGGGTGGAGGCGGTGCGGGCAGAGAACATCCATGAGTTCAAGGTGAAATACGTATAAGAAAAGGAAATTTGGAGAGATCAGGCAACAATGAGTGTGGTTCAGATTTTTTATTCTACGACAACTCGTACACTGTACCCTCCCTCCCTCCCTCACTCCCTCACTCACTCTCACTCCACTCTCACACTTACACTAACACTCACCATGTAGTTAACAAGTCATATATACACTCTCGCTTCGACGCAGCGACGGCCAACAAAGGAATGGAGAGAGGAACAGCCTTGTAAACACACTACGCCCTAAATGGAAGACAATCTGCCCCTCATCAGCATTCACAGAGTCCTTATATAATTATAGGAAGCTGCCATAACATACAAAGAATGGCATACATTCGAGAAAATTTTCTTAGTAAAAAAAATAAACCACGCAACATTGTTCTTCTTCCTCTTCCTCCTCTTGATCCTTCTCCTCCTCCTCTCGAGCCACAATGTCCTCCTGCTCGCCTCCGAAACATGCTCTAGGTGGAAGTATTAAAAGTCTCAGCCACAACCGCGGCCTTCTAAGTGGTATATCCGGTAAGCAGGCTGACGTGCATCTTGGCGGACCAGGTGCTGCCACGCTAATTACCAGTGTTCAGTTGTCGCCTTATAACATTAACGGTCAGGATTAAAGCCAGGGAAGGGATGCCGATGCAAGGGAGGGGGAGAGAATAAGAAGGAATACAAAGGGATACAAAGGAAAAAATAAACAGCA
>JACEEZ010015461.1:35000-210000 GCA_016584305.1 Chionoecetes opilio | reverse complement strand
ATGAAAAAAAACGTAAAAAAAAGAAGAATACAAGACTTCAAGGGCAAAAGTTTCTATGTGAAAAGAAGAAAAAGTTAAGCTTAAGCCGATGAGATAAAACTAAGTGTAAACTCACCCGTGTTTTGGAGAGAGAATGAAAGCCAGCAGAAGCAACATGGCTTCAAGAGTTCACAATGCCGCTGCTGTCTCGCTCAACAAGGTGATTAATATCCCAGGAAAAGGATTCACGCTGACATTTATGGGATTTGTGGCGTAATCCTGCGAAACCATTTGACCGTGAACCTAGACAAGAGGATTTCCCGGTTAAGGTGAGAGCGAGACGAGAGCGAGAGAGCGAGTATATAGTTGCTAAATGGGGAAACTTTATTCACTTTTCATCAATATTTTTCTTACCTCCATTACTAGTTTCTCTTTTCTCTCTCTGTCCTGAACACCGGGCCGAGATTGTGTACCTGTATGTGTATTTTCGAAACAAAATATTCAAGCACTTTATATATGTAATGAATTTTATTTCAAATAAATAATTTAGTAGAGTTCGTGTTCTCATTACCATTATCACAGTCTATTTTCTCAAAACACCGACATTAATGGCAGTTACTACAACTACTGCTATTGCCATTCTTGTCAAGAAGTAGTAGTAGTAGTAGTAAGATTAGTAAAAGTAATAGTAATCAGAAATAGTAGTAGTAGTAGTAAGATTAGTAAAAGTAATAGTAATCAGAAATAGTAGTAGTAGTAGTAGTAAGATTAGTAAAAGTAATAGTAATCAGAAATATAGTAGTAGTAGTAGTAAGATTAGTAAAAGTAATAGTAATCAGAAATAGTAGTAGTAGTAGTAGTAGTAAGATTAGTAAAAGTAATAGTAATCAGAAATAGTAGTAGTAGTAGTAGCGGGGAGCAATTTCAGTAGTATTTTCGTAATAGTAAAAGTTGTAGTAGTAGAAATAGTAGTCAGAAGTAGTAATAATCAAAAGAAGTAGAAATAATCGTAGTAGTAGTGGTAATATTAGCAATTATAGTAAAAGTAGTAGTAGCAATAAGTATAATAATGATAATAACCACCACCTCCCCCGCTACTTGCTCCACGATGCACCATCAAATCCACAATGAATCACTTCAATCGCTCGTCAGAAAATATGAAGAAACACAGGCTGGTAAAAAATATCGCATCGGCCATTAATCACGAAGATCTGACACTGAGAGCCTCCACCTGACGCACTCCCACCAATTTAAGGCCGGTTCCCACTAGCCCGCTTGTAAGGCCGCCGTACAACAACAATTAACAATAATGACGTCATAATGACGTCACAAAAAAGTCTACCGCACCGCCGTACCGCTGTGTTAAAATCAAGTCATCTCTCCCGCTCGGCGGTGTCCGCTCGAGCAGAGGTGCAAACTGTGCCCAGTTACCACAACTGCCACTCAAACGGTGATGATGGTGACGTCATTGTTGGGCGATGTACGGCAACGGCGGCCGTAGAAGCGGGCTAGTGCATGGGAACCGGCCCTTTAGACGCATCGAAACGCACTCTAAGACGCTCTCTAAAGCCGCCGTCACACGAGCACTTTTTCCGTCGATGTCTATGGTTTCCGTCGTTTCTTTCTCGTACCATCAACTTTTTTCGTCTGAATCAGTCAGACGAATATGATCGTCTTCACATGGCAAGTTGTCGTCAACTTTCATAGTCGAATACAAAATCCAGTGATTACTTTAAAGATATTGGAAATAAATTAGGTTTTTTTCCAAATCATATTAAATATATTTGAAAGTATCACAAATATTCAAGTGACCAAATGCAATTTAATTGACTTGTGTCTTCTCTTCTATTTCTTCTCCTATACTTTTTTTTCTATTCGACCTGTTCTCCTGATTTTATTTTTATACTTTCTCTTCGCACGAATCTTCCTTTTCCATCTTTCCCTTTCTTCTTCCTTCTCTGATCCAGCCTATTTATTCTCACTTTCTTGTATCGTTCTTCCTTCTCTCCACTTCCTTTCTTTCTCCTCCATCTACTACTTCGCTATTCCTATCACAACTCTTCTTCATCCACTCAATTTCTTTTCTTCCTTTTCCATTTACTATTTCTCTAGTTTTTCTCCATCCAATCTTCCTCCTAATTCTCATCTTCCAAATCTCTCCTCTTTTTTCTCCTCTTTATTTGATTACTATTTCTTTATTCCTCTGTATCCTTCCTTGCTGTCTCCTCCTCCTCCTCTGCGTGGGATGGAGTACCAGGAGCAGCTCTGAAGGCACTATTACCGCTAATGCCAACTATCCAGGCGGAAAGATTTCATGTCATGAAGTAAACTGTTCCCGTACGTGTGTGTCTGTGTGTTGTGTGTGTGTGTGTGTGTGTGTGTGTGTGTGTATTTACCTAGTTGTATTTACCTAGTTGTATTTTACAGGGCCTGAGCAACGCTCGTATAGCCCCGTCTCCATATCAAACTTTTTTTATCATTCATCCTTAGTGCTTAGTGTTGGCCGAAGCCATCACCCCGGGAGGCGGATCACAAACCCGCGGCTAACACCCGGTACCCTTCACTGGCTCAAGCACTGGCACTGGCACAAGGGCTCGGGTTTTAAGAAGACCGCCCGTCTGTCTTCGCTCCGCCCGGGGATCGAACCCGGGACTTCTCGGTTGTGAGCCGAGTGTGCTAACCGCTACACTACCTGTGGGAGGCGGTAGCGGAGTGGTTAACGTCTCCGACTGGCGTTCTCGGTGACCCGAGTTCGATCCCCGAAGAAAACCAAAACCTTTCTGCACCGTCGAGTGGTCTAAGAACACCCACATGCCCTGCCCATCAATTCTACCTTCGATTGCGAGTGCATCGGAGAACACAGGGGGGCAGCATGAGCCTCTAATCACAGGCGTCACTATAAGAATCCTGCCTGCGCCACCACGGGCGAGGTCCAGCTATCAGAGCCCTCAAGTGAACCTCCAGAGCCTACCATCCGTGTCCTGTGTCACCACTGCCTACAGGCGCTATAGGCACAAATGTAAAAAAAAAAAAAAAAAAAAAAAAAAAAGTTTGTTGTGTGTGTGTGTGGTGTGTGTGTGTGTGTGTTGTGTGGGGCGTGTGCGTGCGTGTGCGTGCGTGCGTGCGTGCGTGCGTTGGCGTGCGTGCGTGCGTGCGTGCGTGCGTGCGTGCGTGCGCTGCGTGCGTGCGTGCGTGCGTGCGTGCGGTGCGTGCGTGCGTGCGTGCGTGCGTGCGTGCTGCTGTGCGTCGTGCGTGCGTGCGTGCGTGCGTGCGTGCGTGCGTGGCTCGTGCGTGCCGTGCGTGCGTGCGTGCGCGCGCTGTGTGTGTGTGTGTGTGTGTAGGTTCATGTCCTCAGTTCATATATATTTAAGTATTGCAATATATATTTATACTAGCCGCAAAGCCGCCCTCCGGGCGGCCTTTTTGGCTAGCTCCTGCGGAGGGCTATTGGTGGGCCTTCGGCCCACCACCTGTGTTTGGTGAGCCTTCGCCCACCAAACACAGACTCTCCAGATAGCCCCTTCTAGCTTTCCTGAAATCATGGATGTAGAAATGTATATATTAGCGCCAACCCATTCACATCACCCCCAACCCATTCATTCACCCATTACCCATCACCCCCCACCCATTCACTCACCCATTAGGGCTATTGGTGGGCCTTCGGCTCACCACCTGTGTTTGGTTGGCCTTCGGCCCACCAAACACAGACTCTCCAGATAGCCCCTTCTAACTTTCCTGAAATCATGGATGTAGAAATGTATGTATTCCCCCCACCCATTCACTCACCCATTACCCATCACCCCCCACCCATTCACTCACCCATTACCCATCACCACATACCCATTACTCACCCATTACCCATCACCCCCCACCTATTCCCTCACCCATCACCCATCACCCCAACCCATCACCCCCCCCATTCACTCACCCATCACCCCACACCCATTACCCATCACCCCACCCATTCACTCACCCATTACCCATCACCCCTACATCAAGGTTTCCTCAATTCTCAGCAACCCACATTTTTTTTCCCAATTCTCGCTAATGGGCTGCTAAAAAAAAAGAAAAAAAAAGTGATCGGATCATCTCATAAGTGGGCTTAAAACCTTTCCCTGGTCAACCTGATTCCAAAACTGTGACATATGATGGGATTCCGCCACGGGGGGCGGCACCTATCGCGGACAGACAGACAGACAGACAGACACACTTTCGCTTATATTATTATAGAAGATATATCTGTCTTACTCTTTCCTATTTTTACTTTTCCATCTGTATATATATATTCAGTTATATTTGTCAATTTCTTTCGTTATTTGTTGACTAATCACGTTTTAGTCATTTCTGAAACGAAAGCCTTGTTTTCTTCCTCTTCTGCCTATAACATTTATACAAACACAATGTAAAAACGCATATCCATCACCCGAAAAGCACAGTATTAATAAAACAGAAAGCTATAAAATGGTGAAAAACAACAACTGACTTCACCACGTTAATGTTTTCCACCTTTTAACCAAACAGAAGCAGCCTTTTAAAGACATACTTTTTACCCCACAGTTTATATTCCCTAGACTCGAACCACAACAATGAGCGTCAGGTATCTAACACATGAGAGCGAGAAAGCGAGAGCGAGAGCGAGAGCAAGAGCGAGAGAGCGAGAGCAAGAGAGCGAGAGCAAGAGAGCGAGAGCAAGAGAGCGAGAGCAAGAGAGCGAGAGCAAGAGAGCGAGAGCAAGAGAGCGAGAGCAAGAGAGCGAGAGCAAGAGAGCGAGAGCAAGAGAGCGAGAGAGCGAGAGAGCAAGAGAGCAAGAGAGCGAGAGCGAGAGAGCGAGAGCGAGAGCGAGAGAGAGAGAGAGAGAGAGAGAGAGAGAGAGAGAGAGAGAGAGAGAGAGAGAGAGAGAGAGAGAGAGAGAGAGAGAGAGAGAGAGAGAGAGAGAGAGAGAGAGAGAGAGAGAGAGAGAGAGAGAGAGAGACCGACCTACCGACCGGGTATAATATTGAAAACAAAGAAAAACAAGATAAAACATAATGAGGATGAATATACCAAGAAAGAAGAAAACAACAATAATACAATAGGGTTGGAAATGAGGTGGGGAAGAAGGCTGGCGATGGAATGAAAAGAAGAGAGGGAGTATTTGGATTGGGAATACAGCAACCTCAACTGTGGCTCAAAATGGCCCAAAATACGAAAGAGAGGGGGAAAGAGCGTACCAATAGGGTGGGTGGGGAGCAAAGTTTAAAAGTGTAAGCAAAGGGAGGGCTGTTAAATCTACACACGCCGGGAGTGAGAACTGAAAAAACAAAATTTGGCGTGGGTGTGTGTCATTCATTCACTTATGGTTTTGTCCACGCCAGTCAGACTCACGCCCGCGCAATCGCCAGTTTCACCCTCTCAGTGCGAGCTTGGAGCTCATTATTACCAATCTTTGGGTAATGCTGGGACCTCACACACCATACACCTCCATCCCCCTGCTCATGGGGGACAGTAACCGCCCGAATTTTTCAGTGGAAAACCCCAGGGTATGAGTGGGGCCGGGGATCGAACGCTAGTCCACAGGATGGTGCAGGACGCCCTAACCACCGAGCCGTCTAGACGGTTGTGTGTGTGTGTGTGTGTGTGTGTGTGTGTGTGGATGTATGTGGGTGTGGGGGGGGGGGTGAGTGTGTGTGTGTGTGTGTGTGTGTGTGTGTGTGTGTGTGTGTGTGTGGATGTATGTGGGTGTGGGGGGGGGTGAGTGTGTGTGTGTGTGTGTGTGTGTGTGTGTGTGTTGTGTGTGTGGTGTGTGTGTGTGTTGTGTGTGTGATGTAGGATGTATGTGGGTGTGGGGGGGGTGAGTGGTGTGTGGTGTGTGTGTGTGTGTGTGTGTGTGTGTGTGTGTGTGTGTGGAGTATGTGGGTGTGGGGGGGTGGTGAGTGTGTGTGTGTGTGTGGTGTGTGTGTGTGTGTGTGTGTGGATGTATGTGGGTGGGGGGGGGGGTGGTGAGTGGTGTTTGTGTTGGTGTGTGTGTGTGTATTGGAGGAGCCCTATAATCTACCTGCTGTACAATGTAAGGATCATCATTTACCTGATCACCTGAGCGTCGCCGGCCGGTCGTTGTGGTCGTTGAGATGTGGTAGTCGTTGTGGTGGGCGAGGGCGGGCGGGTGTGGTGTAGTGTGTCAGTGGTTGATGGGTTTTTGAGTGGCTTTCGACAGACCACAGACCACTCATTCCCTCCAGCCCTGCCCAGCCCTGCTCAGCCCACAGCCTTATCACAGGCCGCGTTTCTGCTGACAAGAGAATGACAATTACTATATTTATACCCAGTAGGAGACATGAAGAAAAACATTGACTATTTCATTCGAGTGTAGGGATGACAGTAACAAGAAAACGAAGTATCGGAAGTAACATAACACTATAATCAATCCTAACTTAACCCAATCAGAACAAAACCTAACCTAACTTTACTTAAACACAATCTAACATAACTAGATACATTTTTCCCTTTACTTTATTCTTCTTGGTACTTTCTTCCCGGGTACCATTTCACTTCTGTTTGTTATTCCACCGCGACACACACAAAATCTTCACCTTCTCTTCCCTCCCACCCGTGTAACAGGACTCTAGGTAACGTCACGCACGGTGCCTGCGAGAAGACATGGAACACCGACGATGTTATTGCTTCCTCTCGCCTGGTGGAAGCCTTGCCATGCCATCCCCATCTCTATCCTGACAACAACAACTTTCCTTACAACCCAGGCAAGACTAATGGGTTCCTGTATTCAAGCTTTTCCTCCCACAGCGAATGACAAACTGATAACTTGTTACCTCGCTCTGAAGTCATCTGGGTGTTCTCTATTGTGTTGTCTGTGAGTAAATTCAATTACAATAAGAATGACAGAACTTCAGTATCCACCGATAAAGTCTTTACTCCACACCCAAGCTTCATTTTAGTCAGAAACGCGATAACGCTCACAGAACCAAAGCATAATAAAGTTGAGCTCAATATGTTGCCAGGACTGTGAAGGTCAAAATGATATATAAACACATAATATGACTCCATCAACCACTGAACAAGCATAATTCTCCCTTCCCGTTCAGGTTTGACACGGGAACAAGACAACAAGGAAGGCAGCACAACGCGTCTCTTCCCTTCCCCACGCCGCCTTGCATCAGGTAATCCGCCGCGAGGGACACACAGGCGACACAGTGGAAGGAATTGTCACTTTTTCATTCATCGCGAAGCTTCTCACGTTTCCTCTCCTATTTTCATTCACCTCGAAACTCCACTCTCTCCTAGCCTGCCTTCATTTTTTTTTACTTTCTTCCACAGTTCTCTATTTTTTCATCTTCATTCCCACTCTTCTTTCCTGTTCTCTCGTCTGACTCGTTTAATTTTCCGTCCTACTCGTTTACTCGTACTATTTTTCTCTATCATTTCTCCTCTTTTAATTTTTTTCTATCATACTATTCACTTTTTTATCCCTTTCCTGTAATTTGCATCGCTCTTGCTCTCTCTCTCTCTCTCTCTCTCTCCTCTCTCTCTCTCTCTCTCTCTCTCTCTCTCTCTCTCTTTTTACCCCCCCCAATCAGCCTTTTACCATCAATAACAAGAGCAAAGTCTCCCTAACCAACCCACAAACCTTAGCTGTTTTCGATCTCCTGAAGCCAGCCAGAATCGATATACGAACTTTACACCTTCACCACCAACCCTTCACTTAACGCTCATGTCCTGACCTCCTCCTGCCCCTTCTCAACCAAGCCCCACCGCCTCTCTCCCGCCCTATGCAGTCACCCCCTTGTCCCTGCTGGCATCGTGATCCCCTACCCCCTGGATTGAGCCGGCCCCCAAATACCCACCCCCAAGAAAGAAAGTCCGCAAAGCTAGGCTGGGGTCATCTCTTCGTCCAGAGAAAATAGGCTGCGGACAATGCATGGAAAGAGGGGACTGAGGCATTGCTTGTAAGGCTGGCAGGGAATGAGGTGTGGCTAGCATGGGGAGATGCGGTTAATTTACTTTTATTTTGGCATAATTCGGAACTTCGTGAGATAAATATTAAAGCAATATAGAAAACTGCATGTGTGTATGTTTTCTTGTTGTTGTTATTGTGGAGGAGATGGTGTGGGATTAGGAAAGTGTTGCAATTCCTCCCCTTTTACATTATATTTTTTTTTTCGTTTTTAAAATCCCCCCTTTCTTTTTTCGATTACTAAGTCTATTTTAATTAGCAAATATATATTATATATATATATATATATTATATATATATAATATATATATATATATAATATTATATATATATATATTATATATATATATAAAAAACAGTATAAACAGCCAGACAGACATGTTGTTTTGTGTGTTATATATTATATTATATATTATATATATAATATATATATATAATATATATATATATTTAAAATTAAACCCATATATATATATATAACATAATTAAAATAAAGCGTATAAAAACCCTGTCAACAGCCAGCCAGTCAGCCACCCATGTACATAAAACTCCCCAAAAAACTCGCCGGCAATAAAAAAGCCCCATCACGAAAACCCCCTGCGGGCAACCAAGCCGCTGTTTTTCATCCAAGGCTCACGGAACTTGGCCTTTCCCTGTTTCCCCTTCCTGGTTTTTCTCAGTTTTTACCAAAACGGGGCCGCAAATTCTCCACCCGGTTCCCTCGCCAAACCTGTTTCCCTTCCCCCCCTAACCTCCTTTTCTCCCATTTGAAACCCTTTTTCCCTCTTTTTTTTAGCTTTTTCCCTACCTTTGCTTCCCCCTTTTTTTTCCTCCCAAAACCTGTTTTTCCCCCCAAAAAATTCCTTTCCCTCCCTTTTTTTTTGCAAGGGAAAAATACCGGGGTTTAAAAAATTTTAAAAATTTTTTGGGGAAAAAAAACCAATTTAAAAACAATTTAACCTCCCCTTTATTTTTTTTTTTTTCCCCCTTTTTTTTTCGATGTAGTAAGCTCCAGAAAAAAATTTTTTTTAAAAAAAAAAAAAAATATTTTTTTTGTAAAACTAATTTCGCCCTTTTTTTTATAATATTTTTTTTCATTATTAAAATTTTCTTTTTTATTTTTTAAAAAAAATTAAAAAAAAAAATTTAAAATAACCCTTTATATTTAAAAATTTTCTGGTTTTTGTAATGGAGTCCCACCAGGACCCAAAATCTAAAACCCCCCCCTAAAAACACCTCCAAAATTTTAAAAAAAATTTTTTCATAAAGGTGGGGTTTCCCCCCCTCCCCGCCTTCCCTTTTTATTTCCTTACCCCCTCCCGTTCTTTCTACCTACCCCGGTTTTATTGTTTTTTTCCCCCCTATCCCCTTTTTCCCCCCCCAAAAACCCCCTTTTTTATTTTCCCTTTTCCCCCCCCTTTCCCTTAAAAATTCCCCCCCTTCATCTTTTCAATGGATTAGTTTTTTTTAAGGGAACAAAAAAAGTTTTAGCTTTTCAGTACTTCCCTTTTTTTGGGCCCACGTAGTAAACCCCAGGGAAGGCCGCCCTCTAACGGGAAACACCCTTCCCCCCCAAAGGACCAGCGCCAAAATTTTCTTAAGCCTTGGGGACCAAGAGGGCGGAAAATTTAACAAATTGTTTAAAGCTAGTGTGTTGTTTTTGGGGAACTTAATTAGGATTTTTTTAAGCAAAAATGTAGCCCTTAAGTAGCGTAAAACTTTGTTTTTCGCTCAATTATTAATAAAATTAAAAATAAATTAAATTTGTTTTTCTCAATTTTTAAAATGTTTCAAAAAGCGTGGAAAAAATTTTTTTCCTGACTAAAAGAAAGGTAGCCTTTCCGCTGGGGCCATAACCCCAAAGCGTTGTAATATTTTTGTTAAATTTTGGGAAAAAAATAAAAAATGCACTATTCTGAACAAACTGTTCCATGGGCCGCACAAAAAGGGAAATGCATACAAATGGCCCACCTTCATCCCGGAAAAGAGTGTAGCGCTTTTTAATGGAAACGGGTCTGTGGAAATAGGGGTTGAGAAAAAAAAACTGTCCGTTTGGGTGTTTGTGAGATGTCCTGAGGGACACGCGGGCCTGTCACTCACAGGGGAAATATCATCACGGCATAATGTTATAAAAGGGCTGCTATTATTTTGGGCTCAACTGTCCTGACCTTACAAGCAAAGGGCGATGATTAAACTTTTTTTTCTTTTTTTCCACACTTCTAAGGGTGTGCACGCCCTTGAAAGTCGTAAATTTTACTAAACTTTGTTGATAAAAAAAAATATGGTAATATGCGTTTCAAAAAATACCCCCCTATTGACCAATACTCTCCTGACAAAGGGGGGGGTGCCCCCCCTCAGACTCCCTGCTATTTTTCCAAACCCTAAACGGCATTGATTACGAAACATAACTCGCAAAACCCCCCGACCCTTTGTTTTTATTTTTAATTTCGACAGCTGTTGTAGGACGGCAAATTTTTCTTTTAAAATACTCTATGATGAAACGAAACGTTCAGGATATTTTAAAACCCCACCGATGTTTTGGGTTTTAAAAATTGCACATATACCACAAATTATATAAAATTTTTAAATAATATTATATAAAATTATATTATATAAAAATTTTTATATTTTAAATATATATATTTTTTAATATATATTTTATAAAATTTAAATATATATAAATTATATTTGTTATATATAATAAAAAGTGAATATTAATGATGGTCAAAAACTATCCGTCACTAAACATGTACGGTGTAATAAGTGAAGCTAAAATTTTACCTTCCAACCCCACCCCCGCACACGCCACGCCACGCACCCCCAAGAAACCAAAACCCAGCAAAAAAAAAACATAAACATTTTTTTTCACAAAAAAAAAAAAAAAAAAAAATACTTGTTATACGAAAAAAGAACTAACCAAGCTGTTATCAAAAAACTCACAAAAACACAAAGTATAAAAGAAATGTATAACTCGCCCTTAAGTGTTCCTTCGTCTGTTGACATCCGTGGCGTCACAGATCCTCGCAAAGCTCCCGCGTGCACCCTGTAAAAGGCGGCCGGGGTCGGGCCCTTCGGGGTGGCGGAGGGGGGGGGACGGGGGGAAAGGGGACGGGGCGTGGGAGTGTTCCGTTAGGTCTTGAACACTGCTTCATGCTCGTATTGTGAAGCTTTTCATTTTTCATTCTAAATTTCGGGCAACCCTTTTCCCCTTTAGTTACGTAAAAAAAAAACCCTTTCATTATCTTTTTCTGTTTCCACCCCCGCCCCTCTGTTTGTTTTACTTTTCGGGTCTCGCTATTATTCACTTCGCAATTTTTTCCCAAAAAAACCTATAAGAGCTTGTTAATCTCACGGAATCCTTTAAACACGAAAATTTTATTTAACAACCCGTTTTACATATTGTAATTGGATTCTTTAAGCCGGGGACAAAATTTTCTGTATTGCTTATAGAAAGAAACTTCAATTAATTTTGATTTTGGGAAAATTTTAAATTCGGAATTCCTTAAATTCATATTTAGGATAGGAAAATTAAAAACCCCGAACCACCCCCCAAAAAAAAGTTAAAAAAAGAACCCACAAACAAACAAAAAACCCCCGTGATTCCTGAACATGACAACAACCTTTAAAACATTTTACAACGAATTTGCTTTCAAATACAAAACATTTTCCTTCAACATTTAAAATTTTCAAGGGAAAATTTTTTAAACCAACTTAATTTTTTGGGGGAGGGGTCTTTAAAAATTTCCCCCCCCCCAAACATCAGGAAAGTGTTCTCGAAGCCGAGCCGAGAGAAGGTAAAAATACAAACTTTCCCTTTTTGGAAAACCGCAAAAAACCAAAACCAAAAAATCCCAAAAAAACTGTTGACGTCCCTTTCCGTTAGAAAGGGAAACCAATAAAAAAACTTGAAGCCTCCCAAAAAATAAAACTTTTCCAAAAGAAACAAATCACCAGGGTCTTAGTTTCCCAAAAATTCCCAGAGTGTTTTGAGAAGCCGAGGCCGGGAAGGTGCAAATAAACGGGCTGTGGAAACCCCCAAAACAAGAAAAAAAATTTCCAAAAAAAAATTTGACGCCTTTCCCCGGCCGGCAAAGCAAGGTGAAATTGACCCAAAAACCACCACTTTTTAAAAAAAAAAAAGGCCTTTTTTTTTTAAAAAGGGGGAAACTTGGGAGGTTAGTGGTTCCCCGGGCAAGCCTATGTAAACGTGTTTCTAACTTTTCACCCCCAAACGGGGATACATCCCGCCCAACGCCCCCCGCCCGCATGGAAAGGGGGAAAAACCCCACACCCACCACAAAAAAAAGCGGGGGCGCTTTGGGGCCAACCCCCAAAAATAAACCTTTATATTTATACTTTTCACTTTACACCCCAAAAAAAAACGCCCCCACACCCACGTGCTGCCACACCAAAACCCCACACCCTGCCGTTTTCCCCCCCACAACTCCTTTCTTCTTTCCCCTTTTCCCTTTTGTAGGGGGTTTTTTTTTTTTTTTGTGTTTTGGTTTTTTTTTAAAAAAAATTATTGTTTCTTTTTTGCCCTTTTACCCTTTTCCTCTCTTCCCCTTTCCTTATTTTTTTTTTTTGTGTTTTGTGTTGGGGGGGGGGGGGTGGGTGGTATTCATCTTTTGAACCTCGGTTTTTTAAGGCCGGAAAAACCTCGTTCCCCGCTCCCCTTTTTTTTTAACCCGGGTTTTGTTGGCCAAAGCCAACCCCCAGGGGGTCCCCCCTTTGGGTGTGTGTGTGGGGGGTTGTGTGTGTGTGGGTTTTTGTTTGTTTGTGTGGGGTGTGTGTGTGGTGGGGTGTGTGTGTGTGTGTGTGTGTGTGTGTGGTGTTTTGTTTTGTGTTTGTTGTGTGTTTGTGGGTGTTTTGGGGTTTTGTTTTGGGGTGGGGGGGGTGTGTGTGGTTTGTGTGTGTGTGTGTGTTTGTTTGTGTGTGTGTGTGTTGTGTGGTGTGTTGTGTGTTGTGTGTGTGTGTGTGTGTGTGTGTGTGGGCGCGCGTGTCTTGTTTTTCCCTCCCCCTCTTCTTCCTAGATATACTTTTTCGAATTATTGATATAAATCTTTAAGATTTTTTCTATCATCTTTTGCAATATTGTCTTTGTAATTATTGATCTTAAATAATTTCAGTTTTAACGAGTATTTTTTTTAAACATTTTGTCGTCGTGTAAACTTTTCAACCACCACACACACCAGGCTCCCCCAGCCCCCCCCTTAACCCCGGGGGAAGCAGCCGGGGGCTCTCACACCCACTTCGCCTCTTGCCAACGGCTGCCCCCCCTGGACCCCCCCCTCCTCCCCGCCCCCGCCAGCACGCACCACCCCCCAGTTGTTAGCCAGTTCAAAGTGTACAAAACCCCAAAATTTTTAGAACCAGAAACCCCGCCCCCTCAGACCACCCATACCCTCACAATGAATTCTCAGTTAAACTGGCCATCCTCTGACATCCAAAATTAACGAAAATCACTCCAACATCCAAGTCCCATCCACCGGGAAGACATCTTACTCACCCCATCCTAAAACCCCAGCCCCCCATTTTAACACCTGCCTCCATCGCCCATCACTCCGTGCCCACCTCCTGTGTGAAGCTTCGGGGGCGACTGGGTCTACTATTAGGATCTGCACCCAGATTGACGCGCGGCAGTTTGGAAACATGGGGGGTTCCTCCACCACACACTGCCTTTAGCTTCCTCGACTTCCTGCACCCCAAACCTCGACAAACGAAAAACCTATCGTATGCACCTTCATCGTTTCCGAAAAGCTTCGACCTAAAGCCATACAAAAGTCTCTCCAAGGGACGCATCCCTGGCATCAGGGTATCTCATCCCCCGGCTGGGCCCACTTCCCCCTCCGGCCAGTCTTTATGTACTTCCTTACTATTCAAATAGTTGATTTTTTCATTTAGTTGTTTTTTAAGAGCTACGCTCGTATAGCCCCCTCTCCATTTTAATTTTTTCATTTATCCTTTGGGCTTAGGTTGGGCCCAAGCCCCAAAAACAAAAGGGGCCACAAACCCCCCCCTAAAACCCTCCCCTTCCCGTGGGGGCGGGGCCTTTTTAAAAGCCGCCCCCCTTCTTCGCCCGCCCGGGGGTTCCCGGGTTTTGGGGGGCTAACGTCTAAACCCGCCCATAGGGAACCCCCCCGGGTATGTGTTAACCCGTTGTTAGGGGTGTATTAGTGGGCTTTTAAAGGAGCCTAGTTGGGTTTCCTGGTTTTTGGAAAAATTGTAAATTTTCCCCGAGGGGTTTTCGGAAAAAGTTTAGTTTGGGAAAAGCCCACCGGAAAATACCTCCCCAAATTTGGGAAAAGCCCCCCGGCACACCCACTCCACACCCCTTTACATTCCTCCTGGAACCCCCCTCAACCCCACCTCAAACCCCTTATTTCATCATTTTTTTTTTTTCACCCCTCCCCAAACCCCCCGGGGTTCCCCCCCGCGCCCCGCACCCAACCTAGGGGGTTTTTAAAAAACTAACAACCCCCCCCCGCACCCGCGGCCCCAACCCCAGCCCCCGCCATTTGCCATGTCAAGCCGTGCCCTACCCCCCACCGACCTTAAAAAGCTTCCCCTTATCGGGTTTTTTGAATTTAAACCCCCTGTTGTTCCTATTTTATTATTGTTTTTATTAGCTATTTTCTTTTTTATGCATTTTTTTTATTTTTCGTAATTTTTCTTTTAAACATTTTAAAAATTTTTTTGCATTTGGGAAACCCTTAAAAAATCATTTAAAAAACCTTAATCGTTTTTTACTTATTTCAAAATTCCTTTTAAAGGGCCCAGGCAGCCTAAAAAAAAACTAAAATTTTCCTCCCTTTATAGTCCCTGGGAGGCGGTAAATCCCCGTTTCGGGGGGTTCAACCCCAGGGCAAGGGGGGCGACCCCAAAGCCCAAACCTCCCTTTGGGGGTTTTAAAAATTTCCTATCTTGGAAACACCTAAACCCCAAAAAGGGGCACCACCCAACCCCGGTAACTAATGCGACGGAATGGGCGCCGGGGCCAAATGCGATGGGGGGGCCCAAACTTAAATTATTATATAAAAAAAATAATTAAAAAAAATAAATTAAATAAATGTTATAATCCAAATATTTTTAAAAAATTTTAATAAATATTATATATATATAAAATATATTATAATATATAAAAATATATATATATAAAATATATATATATTAAATTTTTAAAATTTTATATATATTATATATAATTTTTTTATATATTATTTAATTTTAAAATTTTTTTATAATATTTAATAAAAAAAGTAAAAAAATAAAAAAATATTAAATTTAAAAAAATATAATTAATATTTTAATTTATTTAAAATTTATAATTTTTTTATGAAGGGGGTCAATAAAGGGGGAATTTTTTTCCTTTCCAGCATATTTTGTTTCTTTTAAATTTAAAAAATGCCCAAAATTGGTTTTAATAAATTTTTATATGGTTTTCCCATTGATATTTTTAAAAATTTGCAAAGCTAATTTAACCCCCGTGCTAATTATTTAAGAAAAAAATATATTAAATAAAAAAATAATATATTAAAAAAATATTTAAAATTTTTAAAAAAATATTAATTTGAAAAAAATTTTATATAAAATTTAAAAAAATTTTTTTATCAAATATTTAAAAAATTTTTTTTAAATTAAATTAATATTATTATAAAAATAAAAATTTTTATCGGAAAAGCGGGTTTAAAGAAAAATTTAACTCCCAAATGGGGTTGTCCTGGGGGCTTTCCCCCCCCACCCCGGGAAAAAATTATGAGTTTAGGGAAGAGGCCCTTAATTTCCTAAAAAAAGGGGCAAATAAAAATTTTTGGCCCCCTATCCTGGGTACCCCATTAAAAACCTTTTCCTTGTTTATTCCTTTTTCTTTTCTTATTTTCTTCCCCAATTAAATTTTACCAATTTATCATCCCTTTGATTTTTCCCCTATATTTTTAATTTTCCCGTATTCATAGGAAAATTTTTACAAACCTTTTTTGGGGGTTTTTTTTTTTTTGGTTTTCGGTTTGTTTTTGTTGGCTTTTCGTTCCCGGCTTTCGTGCGGGTTTTTTTGGTCTGTGTTGTTTCTTTTCCCTTTTTCTTTCTGTTGTTGGGTTTTTTTTTTCGTGGGGTGTTGTTGGGGGGTTTTGGGGGGGGGTTGGGGGTGTTTTTGGTGGGTGGTTGGTCGGCGGGGGTTCCCGGGAAAAAAAATGAGTGGCTGGGTAGTGTGATTTGGGATAAGAATAATTAATTTGCCCAATTCTGTTTCCATTAATTTTAAAAGATTTATTATTATAGGGTAAAATTCCCTGAGATAAAACCATCAAAAATTTTTAAAAAATTTTTTTTTTATTTTAAAATTTTAAAGTAAAAATTAAAAAAACCCAAAACTTTTTGCTTTGGCCTGTTTCTTTTGTTTTGCCCGCGTTTTTTTTTTTTGGGGGTTTTTGCTGTGGGTTTAAAAGCCCCCCCCTAGGGCGGGCCCCCCCTTTCGCGGGGGGGGAAAAAATTTATTGTGGTTACTGGGTTCCCCCCCATACCCCGCACTGACTGAAAGGGGGGGTAAAGGAAATGGGGAAAATGAAACAATTTTTTTATTATTTTATTTATTTTTTAAGGGGGGGGGAGTGGGGGGAAAGGCCCCACTTGGGGACCCCAAAAGGGGGGGAAATCCCCCAAAAAGGGGGGGGCCCCAAAAACCCCGGGGGACAACGCCCCACCCCCCCGGGGGCGGGACCGGCCCGCACCCCGGGGGGGAGGCAGGGGCGGCCCCCACTCTCGCGGGGCGGGCACACGTTTGTGGGGAACTGCTTTTTATTCCTTGAAAAGGGGGTTTAATGGGGAAGGTCTTAACCAACCCCTCGAAACCCCGCCCAAAAAATTTTTTTTTTTTATTTTTAAGAAAAGGGGAATTTGGGAAAGGGCAGCCGAATTTCCCCCAACCCCCCATCCGGGGCCAAAACCCCCCGCCCCCCCCAAAAAAGCACACCCTTTTTTGCCCCTAAAATATTTTTGCAAAACGCTAATAAACCCCCTTACCTTTTTACTTCACCCCCTCTTTTTTTATGAAAATCTTTTAATCTCATGGGATTAATGATAGTATGAAGAAAGGGGAAAAAACTAAAAGGGGGCGGGGGACCTCACCTTTACCTCCCTGCCCGCCAAACAGGTCTGGGGCCCAAAAACCCCCCTTTTCCCCCACCCCCCTTCTGGGGGGAGCGGCGCTCTGTGGGGGGGGGTACTGGGGCTCCGGGGGAACCATTCCATTCTGGAAGGCCAAGGGGGGTGGGGACACGGCCCGGGGCCACCCCCCCCCGCCGACCGTTAACGGCCCCCTCCGCAGTTGGGGCGAGCTACCCCACCTCGGGGGGGGCGGTGGGTTGGGAATCCCCCCCATCTTCCCCGGGGGGCTGGGCCCCGATACCCGGAGCACAACACCCCCGGCTGGGCGCCCACCAATGCGGGGGCCCAAGGGTCGGGGCAGCCTGGGGGGCGCCTTTGGGGGAAAAAAAAGCCAATTTTCCGGAGGGGTGGGAAAAACCGGGATCGGAGCCCGCGGGCCCGTGCGGAACCCCCACCAAGGGAAGTCATGCAACTGGCCGGGTCCCTGGGCCCTTTCCACGGTTTTAAAAGCCGCCCATTTTTCCGAGGCAAAAACAGAGACCCCAAGGGGCCATTTGGGTTTTGGGCGGTGCCGGGGTCACCCTGCCGTAGGGC
This sequence comes from Chionoecetes opilio, assembly GCA_016584305.1. Taxonomy (NCBI): domain Eukaryota; kingdom Metazoa; phylum Arthropoda; class Malacostraca; order Decapoda; family Majidae; genus Chionoecetes; species Chionoecetes opilio. The sequence continues at coordinate 192,377 of JACEEZ010015461.1, read as the reverse complement.
CTGGGAAACGAACCGGGGAACTCCTTTTTAGCAAGGGGGCCCCGGCTCCCCCGCACCGAAACCCTGGGGATTCCTCGGAGGTGACGATCACCCGGGTTTTTTCACGACGGGTTTTCAGGGGGAAACAATTAAAAAACAAGGCAAGGGGACCAGGGGACGCGATTTAGTCACCGGAAAATCACAGGGGGAAAAAGAGTAAAAACAAAAATGTAAAAGGAGCTTTTGGGGAAAAACCATCCAAAAATTTCAAAAATAGCAAATTGTAGAAAAAAGTGGGGGAGTCCCTTTTTCCAATTAAATGAGTTTTTTACTTTTTAAAAAATAACTGGAACCTGTTTTTGTGTCTCAAGTCAAAAGGCCCCCTTTTTTAAACATTTTTCGTCTGGCCCAGTGTGACCCCTTTTGAACCCCTTCCCCTTTTTTTTTTTAAATAATTTTCATCTTTACATTCCTTTCTTTTGTTTTTTCATAAGAAAAGGGAAAGAGAGAGAGAGGAGAGAGAAGAGAGAGAGAGAGAGGGGAGAGGGAGAAGAAGAGAGGAAAAGAGAGGAGAAGAGGAGAGAGAGAGAGAGAGAGAGAGAGAAGAGAGAGGAAAAGAAGAGAGAGGGGAGAGAGAAAGATTTTGTTTGTTTTCTTAATCTTTTCTTTTTTTCTTGTGGATGTATTTGGCAAAAAGTTTCTTGTATTTTTTTTCTCTCTCCTCTCTCTCCCCCCTCCCCCCTTTTTTCCCTTTTCCCCCCCTCCATTCCCCTTTTTTCCTCCCCCTCTTTCCTCTTCTGTCTCTTTCCTCCCTCCCCGTTCTCCTCCCCCTTCCCCTTTGGGGGTTTTTTTTCTTGTCTTCTCCTTTCAAAACCCTTCCCAAAAATTTTCGGGTCTCTCTCTCCCCTTTTCTTTTTTTCTGGGGGTTTCATTCCCCTGTCTCGGGGGGGCCTTTTCTCCCCCTTCCCCCTCCTTTTCTTTTCTTCCCCCTCCCCCCTCTCCTCTCCTTCCCCCCCCTTCTTTTTTTAATGGTTTTTTTTGTTATGTTTTTTTTGGGTTTTTTTTCGGGTATTGGGTTTGGGGGATTGGTTTGGGAAATGGGTGTGGGCTTATAAAAATTACCCAGATTTTTTCCCTTTTTAAAAAATTGTCTTGTTTTTAAAAATTAAGAAAACTTTTCAATTTTGTAAAAGGTTAAAAAAAGGCCCTAACATAAAAAATTGCTTTATTTTAAAAAAGTTTGGGGCTAATTTTCTGGAAAATTTAAAGGTGGGTTTTAAAGGGGGAAGGGGGGTTTTTGAAAGGTTTTCCGCCTTGGGGGCAACCCCACGAGGAGGGTTTTTTTTCCTTAAGGGGAAGCCAAAACCTCCTACAGGGGAAAATCTCTAGGCAGCTTTTATGGGGATTGGTTGGGGGTTTTGGGGGGGTTGGGGGGGATTGGGGTTTTTTTGGGGTTGGGGGGGGGGGGGTTTTTGCGGGGGGGATTGGGGTTTTTTGCTTTATTTTTTTAAAAAATAGGGGTATGTGCCCAAAAAATAAACCCCCGGGGGGGCCGGTAAAGGGTTTTTCTTTGGGGTTTTTTTTTTTTTGAAAATTTTTTTGGGAAAGTTTGTTTTTTTTTTGGTTTTTTTTGAATAAAAATAAAAAAAAGTATTCATTTTAAATTTTTTAAATTTAAAAGTGACAAATAAACATTTGGGTTTTTAAAATTTCAATTTTTACCCTTTTTTTTTTTAAAATTTATTGATGACAAAACCTTTCCCAAAAAAAATTTCCGGGGGAATTTAATAACCAAAGAAAACAGACTATCCAATATCCTTCAAGCACTCAGCTGATGGAACTGTGATTGGGGCGAAAAAACGGGTTCCTCTGGAGTATTATAACCATTCTTAAATTATCTTAATTGATTAAAAAATTTCCATCATCATCTACGTTTAACTTTTTCCTATCACACACACACACACACACACACACACACCGTCCGTGTGGCTCAGTTGGTTAGGGCACCCCGGCATCATTCTGTGGTCCGGCTTTCGATCCCCGACCCCGCTCATTCCCGGGGATTTTTCCACTGTGAAATTCGGGCGGTACTGTCCCCCTTGAGCAAGGGGATGGGGGTGTGTGGTGTGTGAGTTCCCATCATTGCCCAAAGATCGGTAATAATGAGACTCCTCTCGCACTGAGAGGGTGAAACTGGCGATCGCGAGCCAGCTCGCTTGGACAAGACCATGGGTGAATAAACACACACACACACACACACACACACACACACACACAGGAACGCGAGACACGGTAGCATCATTTTCCAGAGTGGGACACACACAGTCGGGAGAGGTCTTCTCTCTTTTCCTCTTCCTATTTCCCTTCCCTCCCTTTTTTTACAACCCTGTCCTCCTTTATTTCACCTCATATTTTGTTCTTTTGCTCCTGTATTTTTTCTTCTATATATTTTTCATATGCCCAACTCTCGTGTAGCACACACACACACACACACGATGGTTAGGTTGATAGCGTGCTGGCCTCCCTCTCTGTGGGTAGACGGTTCGAATCCTCGCTGCCCCAGGGGATTTTTTACTGACAAATTCGGGCGGTTACTGTACCCCTTGAGCAAAGGGATGGGGGTGTGTGGTGTGAGGTTCCAGCATTGCCCAAAGATCGGTAATAATGAGCTCCAAGCTCTCACTGAGAGGGTGAAACTGGCGAAGGCCAGCCAGCTCGCGTGGAAAAGACCATGGGTGAATAACACACACACACACACACACACACACACACACACACACACACACACACACACACACACACACATTACACACACACACACACACACACACACACACCACGCACACACACACACACCACAATGGTCAAGGGGATAAGAGCGCTGCCCTGCTATTCTGTGGTAGCCGGTTGGAATTATCACTGCTCCCGGGGATTTTTGTTTTTGTTTATTCAACTTCATATTTTCCTTAAAACATTTCTTTTTCACCTTCCCTACCTCTTCATACTCCTCCTACTTCTCCTCTTGTGTTGTAAAAATCCCGGGGATTTTTTACTGACAAATTCGGGCGGTTACTGTTCCCCTTGAGCAAGGGGATGGAGATGTGTGGTGTGTGAGGTCCCAGCATTACCCAAAGATCGGTAATAATGAGTTCCAAGCTCGCACCGGGAGGGTGAAACTGGCGATCGCAAGTCTGACTCGCGTAGACAAGACCATGGGTGAATGACACGCACAAACACACACACACACACACGTTTTTTTTGTGTATACAACTTTATATTTTCCTTAAAACATTTCTTTCTCACCTTCTCTATCTCTTCATACTCCTCCTTCTCCTCTTGCGTTGTAAAAATTTAAACAAAAATATGTGTGAAAATGAGCAAATAAATAAATAAGAAAAACTTTCTATACATCAAAGCTCAATACATATTTGCCGATACCCTGAACCAGAAGCAAAAACACAGGCACACACGCACGCACAAGCACAAGTACACACACACACACACAAAGAACACTGAAACCGAAATATAGAAAAAATAGTGAAGCAACGAACCTCCAAGCCGTGCTTCGATGGTTTATGATCAGTGAGTCCCGAACGAACTTGCCTCATCAATACAAGTTATGATAATGCTCGGGACTTGACGCTAGTGAGGGAGATGCGTAACTTGCATTGAGGAGAAGGAGGAGGAGGAGGACAATGGAGTATTGGAGGAGAGGGAAGAAAAAGGTGAAAAGGAAAAGGGGAAAAGATGGAAAAATTAGAAACAAATATAAGAAAAGTAAATTATAAAACAAAGAAGAAACGAGAGAAGGAAAACGAGAAGGAAGAAGATAAAATATATATAAATGACGGTGGACGGAGTGGACGGCTGAGTTAGGGAGGAAATGGAAATCCCTTTAAAAAGAGATGGATATAGAAGAGAGCCATTTGATAGGGGGAGGAGAGGAGGAAGGAGGGGAAGGAGGGGGAGAAAGAGGAAAAAGAGGAAGGGGGAAGGAGGGGGAGAAAGAGGAAAAGAAGGAAGGGGGAAGAAGGGGGAGAAATAGGAAGAGGAAGAAGAGGAGAAAGATGCAGATGAGATGTAGAACAACAGCATGAGGATGATGATTATGGTGATGATAGTAATATAATAACAATAATGGTAATGATAACAATAACAATGATAAAAATAATAATGATTATAGTAATTAAAGTAAAAACAATGATAATAAATCAACAACACAAAGACAACCTTGAAGAACAGGAACAAAGGACAAAGCGATAAAGACTTGGTGAGTCTTTATCGCTTTATCGCTTGGTATCTCTTCGTCATTAGGATGACGAAGAGAAGAAGAAGAGGAACAGGAAGAGTGGGATGATGATGAAGACATCGGAAAGTGTCAATAGTGATGATGGTAGCGGTAAATTCACAGTTTCTTTCATTTCCACTTCACACACACACACTAGGGATGTGCACCGGTTTTCGGTATACCGAAATACCGGTATTTTAGCACCGGTATTACCGGTACTACCGGTTTTTTTTCTTTCTTCGGTATACCGGTATCGGTATTGGTAGTGCATCGGTATACCGGTATCGGTATATTATTTGGTCGGTATTGGATTTCGGTATTGTGTTTTTTTCTCGCAACAGACCGGACTGCCGAGACACGTATGGTAGCGTAACGCTCATTGGCTCAGAGCCTCAGAATCTGAGGCTCGTGTTATCATTGGCCGATTACAGCTCAGCTGACAATGCCGCTCTGACAACCTCCCTCCCTCCCTCTACCCCTGAGGGATGAGTCCCCCCGCAAGACCATCACAGAAAACGGATCATTACATATCACACAGGCGTCACTATACAAATCTAGCCTAGATAAAATTTTCATTATTGGTATTATTATTATTATTATTATTATTATTATTATTATTATTATTATTAGTCTTAGTCTACTATTATTGTGGTTAATAATGGCATCATCATTTTCATTATTGTTATTATTATTATGATCCAAATTATTATTATTATTTTATTATTAATATAATTATTTCAAAGATATGTGTGTGTGTGATTGACTATGTGTATTCATCTTCATCTAGTTGTATTTTTACAGGGCCAGAGCAACGCTCGTATGGCCCCATCTCCATATCAACATTTATATAAGTATTCACTTATTTAATTCTAAAATATCTAGAAGTACAAAATAATGAAATCTAATTTTCCAAACTCTTTCTTCTATTTGCAATATAAGTATGCATTCCTTTGAGAACTCTATAAATCATCTACGACACTATGGAATCCACTCCCTGGCATAATGTTAGAGTTGCATTATTATCATAAAAGTCTGCACACACTTTCAACAATATGAAATTCTTGGAGCTAAATACATTATAGAAATGGCTGGAGGAAGCACCGAATACTAGTGACTGATGAAAACAGAATCCCAGACACGCTTATCAGACAGCAGGACAGGAACTGAACTTGTCGTTAGAGCTCTACCCCCCTGTCCCGCGGCTCACAGCAGCCCGTCGCAAACCACCACCTTTGCTCCACCTCCCTCCTCCCCATTCCCCAATATCCTTGCTGTGGTAAATGCTATAGATATGAATATGATAAGAAATTAGGACCGAGAATTTGTTCTTTGGTCATTTTGTCAAAGGCAAATAAAATGTGTTAATATTATCATCTCACCTGGCTATTTAATCGTAATCTACATATCTCTAGAAATGTCTGAATTTTTTATTTATTTCCTTAGGATTTCCTTATATTTTGCGTTTCCTTCTCAGGCCTAAATTTCCTTAAAATAAGGAAATTTCCTGAAAGTTGAGACACTGGTTCACTGTAACATTAGGATTGCCAGATAGTTGGGCGGGTTTATGGCCAAATTAACTTAGAAAAAAAAAAAAATGGAATAAAAAAGTATTTACATTTTTATATTATACTAGCCGCAAAGCCGCCCACCGGGCGGACTTTTTGGCTAGCTCCTGCGGAGGGCTATTGGTGGGCCGAAGGGCCCACCACCTGTGTTTGGTGGGCCGAAGGCCCACCAAACACAGACTCTCCAGATAGCCCCTTCTAACTTTCCTGAAATCATGGATGTAGAACTGTATGTATTAACGCCAACCCATTCACATCACCCCCAACCCATTCACTCACCCATTACCCATCACCCCCACCCATTCACTCACCCATTACCCATCACCCCCCACCCATTCACTCACCCATTACCCATCACCACACACCCATTCACTCACCCATTACCCATCACCCCCCATCTATTCCCTCACCCATCACCCCACACCCATTACCCATCACCCCACCCATTCACTCACCCAGTACCCATCACCCTACATCAAGGCTTCCTCAATTAGAGAGAACTGAAACTCGAGAAATGCCAGTGGTCGCTGGCAGTTTTAACTCAAAGGTTGGTCTACTGTGTTTTGGCTCCGCGACTAATATTTTTCATAAATTAATTTCGCGATAAACATTGATGCACCGCATCTGAATACCAAAAAATATAGTTCTTCTGTTGTTCTACTAATTATATGGATGACATGCATTACGATGGAACGTTCTATAATAGCAATTTAATGCAAATTACTCGCCTCGAGTAGCAAAGCTTAATAGATTTTTTACATGTATATTGTGGCATGTAAAATTTGGGTGATGTTCACACTGTTTTCTAAGACAGTACTGCTGCGTCTGGCAAACGCTTGTCAAAATACAATAAGCAATGCCTTGGAAAAACGAAGAATAAAGAATGCCGAAATCGGCTTGTTGCTGCGACAATGTAGGTTATAATTGTGGAGGCGACACGCCGCGGCGGGGAGTGGTGGGCGGGGAGATTGTGGCGGGGAGATTGAATCAAAACATTGCCACTTCATGCGTCGACTCATTGCACTTCCAGGCTTTCTATCTGATTGATACACAATAATAACAGGAAAATATGACTGCCTAGGTATAGATAACTTCTAAACATACGTTATTGACTATATAATATCATAGAGTAACATTTACCTCGCCTCCTCAACTATAACCTACTTGGTTATTTGGTTAAATGCATGTTTTACAGACTCAGGCTTCTATACAATATACATATAGAAGAAAATCGTTCTTAAAATTATACTTGTGTGTTTTAAGTGCAGTGGAATAAGCCCATATTTTTCTTTCAAGTTGACCAACTTTTCACCAAATTGTGAGTTAAAACTGCCAGCGACCACTGGCATTTCGGAGTTGCAGTTCTCTCTAATTAGAGAGAACTGCAACTCGAGAAATGCCAGTGGTCGCTGGCAGTTTTAACTCAAAGGTTGGTCTACTGTGTTTTGGCTCCGCGACTAATATTTTTCATAAATTAATTTCGCGATAAATATTGATGCACCGCATCTGAATACCAAAAAATATAGTTCTTCTGTTGTTCTACTAATTATATGGATGACATGCATTACGATGGAACGTTCTATAATAGCAATTTAATGCAAATTACTCGCCTCGAGTAGCAAAGCTTAATAGATTTTTTACATGTATATTGTGGCATGTAAAATTTGGGCGATGTTCACACTGTTTTCTAAGACAGTACTGCTGCGTCTGGCAAACGCTTGTCAAAATACAATAAGCAATGCCTTGGAAAAACGAAGAATAAAGAATGCCGAAATCGGCTTGTTGCTGCGACAATGTAGGTTATAATTGTGGAGGCGACGTGCCGCGGCGGGGAGTGGTGGGCGGGGAGATTGTGGCGGGGAGATTGAATCAAAACATTGCCACTTCACGCGTCGACTCATTGCACTTCTAGGCTTTCTATCTGATTGATACACAATAATAACAGGAAAATATGACTGCCTAGGTATAGATAACTTCTAAACATTCGTTATTGACTATATAATATCATAGAGTAGCATTTACCTCGCCTCCTCAACTATAACCTACTTGGTTATTTGGTTATATACAATGTTTTACAGAATCAGGCTTCTATACAATATACATATAGAAGAAAATCGTTCTTAATATTATACTTGTGTGTTTTAAGTACAGTGGAATAAGCCCATATTTTTCTTTCAAGTTGACCAACTTTTCACCAAATTGTGAGTTAAAACTACCAGCGACCACTGGCATTTCGGAGTTGCAGTTCTCTCTAATTCTCGCAACCCACTTTTTTTCACAATTATCGCTAATAGGCTGCTAAAAAAGAAAAAGAAAAAAAGTGATCGGATCATCTCATAAGTGGGCTTAAAACCTTCCCCTGGTGAACCTGGTTCCAAAAATGTGGTATATGATGGGATTCCGCCACGGGGGGCGGAACCTATAGCACACACACACACACACACACACACAGACATACACACACACACACTTTCGCTTTTATTAATATAGATGTATATAAATGCAATGTATTTAAATACTCATTAAAGTATTTAATTACTGTATTTAAATACATGAAAACTAATCAATTTTAAATAGATTTCTTAATTCACAAATGTATTCAAATACAGCCCAGCTCTGGCTATATATCTATCGATACTGTTTCTCAGGAATCTCAGGAACTCTTTGTCCAAAAATAAATGTTAAAAGGAAATTTGAATCAAATTATTGTTATTTTCCTTATTTAGAGGTTACATCTATAATAATATAAGCGAAAGTGTGTGTGTGCGTGTGTCCGCGATAGGTGCCGCCCCCCGTGCCCCAATCCCATCATATGGCACAGTTTTGGAACCAGCTCGACCAGGGGCAACTTTTAAGCCCACTTATGAGATGATCCGATCACTTTTTTTTTTTTTTTTTTTAGCAGCCTATTAGCGAGAATTGTGAAAAAAAAATGTGGGTTGCGAGAATTGAGGAAACCTTGATGTATGGTGATGGGAAATGGGTGAGTGAATGGGTGGGGTGATGGGTAATCGGTGTGGGGTGATGGGTGAGTGAATGGGTGGGGGGTGATGGGTGAGGGAATAGGTGGTAGGTGATGGGTAATGGGTGAGTGAATGGGTGTGTGGTGATGGGTAATGGGTGAGTGAATGGGTGGGGGGTGATGGGTAATGAGTGAGTGAATGGGTGGGGGGTTTAGGCGTTAATACATACATTTCTACATCCATGATTTCAGGAAAGTTAGAAGGGGCTATCTGGAGATTCTGTGTTTGGTCAAACACACTCTTCAGAAAGCTGTGTTTGGTGGGCCGAAGGCCCACCAATAGCCCTCCGCAGAAGCTAGCCAAAAAGTCCGCCCGGAGGGCGGCTTTGCGGCTAGTTATACATACTAACAAGTGCTTGTGGGCCTTTCGGACCCACGTATTGATGTTTGCAGTAGTAGTATATATTAGACAACATGTGATTGCAAACTCCAATCGTGTTGTTGCTATCGTTGGTCACTGGTCAAAGTGCCTCGGAGTAGACCACGTTCCGTGTGATTCCCACCCTTTGTGTTCCGTGTGATTCCAACACACACACACTCACACACGCACACAAACGTCCATGAGTCTACTGAGTTTGTGAAATGCAGCAAGACGTTATCGCAGAGTTTTTCCTGGAATCTAATACTCCTAAAGTGTTTTTAGCCCAAAACCCCCCTTCAAAATTATTCAATCGACATGGGACCAAGCCGCTTACCACCTACGATTTATTTGCCATTTTTTGAGCCTACTCTCATCAAAATAGAATTTACAGTTTCGGCTACCCAAAACAGACAGACACACACACACACACACACACGGCTACTCCTATAGTATATTAGATTACTGATGCAAAAAAAGAAATGGCCTACGCCAAATAACTTTTTATTTTAGGGGGGTCTATGCTGTACGGTAGGGGTTAAGAATTGTAAAAAAAAAAAAAATGGCCTACGCCACATAAAACTTTATGTTAGGGGGGTCTATGCTGTATGGTAGGGGTTACGAATTGTAAAAAAAAGAGATGGCCGACGCCAGGGGCGGATTTATGGTGTGCGAGGCCCTATATAGGCCGGTACGTGGGAGTGCGGGGCCCTGAATGAAATGTGGGGTAAAATTCTAGAGTCCTTTCCAGCCCTTATTAGTTTCTTATCTCCAGACCTTCACAGATCCCTTCAGATACCTCTAAAACGTAGTTATAAAGTGGGGGAGAGATGCCCCCTTCAACGCCCCCTCCCCCCTATATTACCCCCGCCCTGGCCCCCAAAATAAAATTTCTAGCCTAACCTCACTACAACCTAACCAATAACCTCCTAACGAGATATAAGGGTGGAAAAGGACTATAATTTTACCAGGTCAGGGTAGGTTAGGTTAGTAATTTATTTCTAATTTTTTTTATCTCTCCCCCACTTTATTATTACGTTTTAGAGGTATCTGAAGGGATTTGTGAAGGTCTGGATAAAATAAAACCAGTAATAAGGGCGGGAAAGGACTCTAGAATTTTACCAAATGTGGTTCAGATTTCATATTAGTTTAATTGAAACTTTTTCCACCCATATTTTACATTATATTGGTACTAATTTGTGGCATATTATGGTATATGCAATGTAACAGTATTTGGAGTTGTCGGTACCTGTGCAGGAGAACAAAGATCCGGATCTTCAAGTCGCTTGTGATCCCTGTCTTACTCTATGGTTGTGAGACATGGACACTAAATAGTGACTTGAAGAGACGAATCAATGCCTTTGGTAATAAGTGTCTTCGCAGAATCATGGGGTATCGCTGGGATGATTACGTGTTAAATCAGCGATTGCACCGTGAGACTGAATCGAGGCCTATTACCTGCATAGTCCGTCAGAGCCAACTTCGGCTATATGGGCATGTGGCACGCTACCCTGAAACCGATCCTTCCCATCGGGTTGTATCTGTAAGAGACAATCCGGCGTGGAGGAGGCCAAGGGGGCGCCCACAAGGCTCGTGGCTGGGGCAAGTTGATGTTTCTTGTCGAGAGCTGCTTGGTATGGGAAAGGAGCCTGCATGGGAACTCGCGCGTGGTGACCCCCGGGAGTGGCGTCGTAGGGTGGGCGAGGCGACGCGCCCCCCGGCGTATGCCCCCAATGATTGATTGAATGTAAGTGTTCGAGCAAATAAGAAATGTCCAGCATTCAGATTTTCATTGAAAACATATTTTTTCCTCTGGGGTGCGGGGCCTAGGCCATAGTTTACTCGATCCCCCCTTAAATCTGTCAATGGCCGATGCCACAAGAAACTATTTTAGGGGGGTCTATGCTGTACTGTGGTCTGTGGTAACCCGGGAGTCACACTAGCCCTGTGTCCCGGGGTAACGGGTTCTCACCCACCACAGGCTCCTAAGGGCTAATGCCACGGAGATGAGCACCGCATGCCACGCGCAGCTAAGCGTATGCTCCCATATTTACCTTACCTTTACCTATGCTGTACGGTAGGGGTTAATAATTGTAAAAAAAAGAAATGGCCGACGCTATAGGAAACTTTATTTAAGGGGGGGGGGGCGATGCTGTAGAGGTTGGACCCGTTTACTCTACTTGAGGTAACGATTGATTTGAAATCTTCAAGCCTCATATAGTTGGGCAGTGATGTTGATTTTTCTATGTGAACAGTATTTTTGATGATACAGCCAATTTAAGTACAGGAAAATTTATACGCTCTAAAACGACTGGCGCCATGTTGTGACGTCAACAGCGCAGACAACAGAGCAAAACAGCTGTGAAGCGGCCGCTACTATATGTACTACCTACTAATACACCAACTTGCATTACCCCTACTACCGCAAGATGACCAGTAATCCTCCTTCAAGTGATGTAGTAGGTATTCACTGTGTTTGTGAATATGTAAGTTGTAGTTTATAAGGAAAAAGTGGATAGACAGAGATAAGTGGCCCGTGACACCAGGCAAGTGATGACTTCTGGGATCGGCATTCCTTATAGGGAGCTTAAATGAACCTGCAATGACATGTAAAGCTAGACAGATAGACGAACTCATAGAGGAACAGGTAGAAATGTATGGCTTTCTTTCCCCACATAAGCAAAACATACACCCTTCGTCACTCTACTCACCACTACAACCTTTACTAACCATACATTTCTACCTGTTCCTCTGAGTTCGTCTATCTGTCTAGCTGTACATGCCATTGCAGGTTCATTTAAGCTCCCTATAAGGAATGCCGATCCCAGAAGTCATCACTTGCCTGGTGTCACGGGCCACTTATCTCTGTCTATCCACTTTTTCCTTATAAACTACAACTTACATATTCACAAACACAGTGAATACCTACTACATCACTTGAAGGAGGATTACTGGTCATCTTGCGGTAGTAGGGGTAATGCAAGTTAGTAAGGTTAGTTAGGTTAGTAAAATAAAACTATAATTTTACAAGGGTAGGTTAGGTTAGTAATTATTTTTTTATGGGTGTCTCGCTATGAGGTTATTAGTAAGATTAGGTTAGGTTAGGTTATAGTGAGGCTAGATTAGTAATATTAAGCATATTATATTTTTGAGGGGTCCAGGGGGGTCGTTAAGGAGGGGAGGGGGGTGAAAGGGGGCATTTCCCCCCCACTTTATAATTACAGTTTAGAGGTATCTGAAGGGATCTGTGAAGGTCTGGAGGAAAAAACACTCTAATAAGGGCGGGAAAGGATTCTAGAATTTTACCTAACTCACTGCGTGTTGTATACTTAACATGAAAAACCCAGCCTGTCTCATCCCTACCTCAAAAGCCTTGCATACTGCATACTACTCCCGCAACTTATCACAGCTCAGCTAAAGCCCCACAGCTACATATCATTTGCAAGTTACTTATCCATGCACAAGTACATACATTAATAATACATCAAAATGGTCTTCACAGCAATAGTATGAATTTTCCTTCATCGAGAAATCACGCCTTGCAGACATCCACCACTGTTTCCTCTTTTTCTTGTCTTTAAGCATAGTTATGAACACATTCTCTGGAGTTTTAATTGTGGTGTTTTTGCATATTGGCACAAAACAAGCATAATATGTTCTTTTTGTCTGGGACATGTTGAATGCATAGGTACTGCGGTCTGCTGAGCCAAAACAAGCCGATCAGCTGATCAGGCGAGATCTGAGTCTGCGCTTACTACGTCACAACTAATCACAGCTCGTTCTGCCGTGTTGTGATATTTTGGCCCAAAAAAAGCCATATTTATTCCATGAATATTTCATAAATATTCATTTATTATTAAGCCATATTTATGGTGCATTTCTCAGCAAAAAGAATATGAGTACAGTGATATGTAGCCTATATTGCACCCAAAGCTTCATAATACTCCGTGTTTTAGGTGTGAGTAAACGGGTCCAAAAACTGAGAATGCACAAGTAAAAAAACACGAAAAAAAGCAAATACCGATACCGGTAATACCGGTATTCATGTACGGTATCGGTGTACCGGTATCGTAATTGATACCGGTGTGAGGACGTACCGGTATTACTCTCGCAAACCGGTATCGGCAATACCGGTATTTTCTTGATACCGCACAACCCTAAGTCACACTCACACACACACACAGTCACACACACCACACAATCCTCTTCTTCCTTCATTTCTTGCCTTGTAAACTACACTTCCATTTATTCATATAAATACCTTCATACACACCTCCCTCCCTCCCTCCCTTCGATACAGTTCCCCATAAGCGAATTTTGACCAAGCTAAGGGCACATGGCTTAGGAGAGCAATTATGTTCATGGATTGGCGATTGGCTTTCAAATCGTAAACAACGGGTAGTAATAAATGGCGAAGCATCTGATTGGTTAGATGTTACTAGTGGGGTGCCTCAGGGCTCGGTCTTGGGTCCCACTCTTTTTCTGATATATATCAACGATCTGGACTGCGGACTTGCATCTAAAATATAGAAATTTGCAGATGACACCAAATTAGGCGGTAAAGCATATACTAGAGAAAACTGCGAACTCATACAAAGTGATCTCGACAAACTATCAGACTGGAGTGATAAATGGCTATTAAAATTCAATTCCGATAAATGTAAAGTAATGCATATAGGCAACGATAACCTCAAATATAACTATCAAATGCAAAATAAATCGTTAACTGAAGTACAGCAGGAAAAGGATTTAGGTGTCATCATCAGTAATGATCTTAAAACCAGTCCGCATTGCCTAGCTGCCAGTAAAAAGGCGAATATGATGTTGGGCTTTATTAAACGCAACTTTGAACACAAAACTCCGAAAGTAATGACACAATTATAGACGTCCTTGGTTAGGCCGCACTTGGAATATGCCGTTCAATTCTGGTCGCCCTGTTTCGTAAAAGACCAAGCAGAATTGGAATCAGTGCAAAGAAGAACAACCAAACAAATTCCATCTCTGCGAAATTCATCTTATGAAGAGAGACTGCGGAAACTTAATATGTTTTCCTTAAAGGATCGTAGAATCCGTGGGGACTTGATAGAAACCTTTAAGATTCTAAAAGGAATTGATGTCATTAATCAAGAGAACCTATTCGAGCTTTCAACTCAAGTGACAACAAGAAATAATGGTTTAAAACTAAACGGTCAACGTTGCATCACTGATCTCCGTAAAAATTATTTCAATGTGAGAGTCGTTGATCGATGGAACAAGTTACCAGCAAATGTTGTCGAAGCCAGCACAATAACTACATTTAAAAACAGGCTTGACGCGCACTGTAAAGTAAATGGGTATTGATAGTGCCCTGCGAATTCATATTTAGTCCCCCCGAATCGATTAGTTGTAGTGGTAGTGGTAGTTGTAGTTAGTATATTTCATACCCTATTTTTCTGCACTACGAAACTTCCATGTTCCTATCTTCTTTTAAGGACATGGTATCTTTTTCCAACTGTTTTCTTACAAGTAGTTGATAGTTAGTAGTATGTAGTTCAGCAGATACCCTCGTCATGGACCAATAGGTCTCCTGGTGTCTGTTATTCCTATGTAATCCTATGTAATCCCTCCTTCCCTCTCTCCCTTCTCTTTTCACCCCCACAATACAGTCGGCCCTGTGCTTCCGCTGGGTGCAGACGAGCTTCGGCCTGCTCCTGGTTCTCTCAGCTTGGTTCCTGACACGCTGGCTCGACTACTGTTTCCTGTGGGTGCGCTCCATGGAGCCCTCGGGCCCTATCTCTCTTGTGGACCTTCTTGATGCTAACCTGGCGCTGAACGACGATGATGGTGTTATGTCTCTGGAGGACTGGCCGTCGTCACCTCACCATGGCCGCCATTATGCGCTGGTTCCAGGTGCCGAAGCGGCCCCGCTTTCCCCCGTGCCGCCCCTCGCTTCGCTTCACCACGCCCGTGCGGCCCCGTCGCTGCGCGCCCCTCCGCCTCCAGCGTTCGCGCCCAGGGTTGCCTACATTAAGCTTCTGTTTCGGGACAACCCATCTGTGGCCATCAAGCTTCGGTGGTTGTCTGAGGTCAACGGGGCCTTTCATCTCGACCGTGACCAGGCTGAGGTCAAGATGGCTGCCATTACCTCTCGTTTCGTCTACATCTCCCGCCACCGCCCGGACATTGTCACCAGCGTAACAAAAGGAGAGTTCTTATCCCTTCCTCTCGAGATCCAAGACTCGCTGGACAAGCCCCGTAAGTTTCCAACGTACCTCCTTACCCGATACCCTGTCTGCAGTGATCCAGCCCTGGCCAAGGAGCTGCCAGGCGTCTACTCGGCTCGCCGCTTCTACCATAAGGGCTCGGCTATTAACGTTTGGTCGTTACTTGGAGCCTTCCTCAGCCACCTCCCCCGAGTGTCGCCTTTAGCTTCCTTCCCAGCCTGCCATCCTGTGAGTTTCGCAGGATGAAGGATGAACAGCCGTGGTGCTTTCGATGCTGGGGCTTCGGTCGCATATCTCGGTATTGTTTCGCGGCGGAGCGGTGTGCTTGGTGCTCCGGCCCCCACGACTCCCGCTCGTGCCCTCACCGCGCCCCTCCACCAGCTGCCCCTGCTTCTGATTCAGCCTCGACGCCTCCTCAGGTCTCCCCGCCGGACACCTCTCTCTGGGAGTGTCCCCGTTGTCACCAAGCCGGGGTTAACGTCTGGCACGGCTGTGCAAGACGCCAGACTGTCGCCGCTCCTGCTGCAACGACAATTCTTCAACTCGCACCTCCACCACCACCTCCCCGCAGTGCCCCTCACCCTGCTTTACCTACCACTTCGGTGACTGCACTCAGCAATACTGTTGCCGCTCTCCAGTCCCGGATTGCTTCGCTTGAAGCGGCTATTGATGGAGTCGAGGCTCGCCTGGATCGTTTGGCTGAACAGCGCGCCACTTTGGATACTTCCCTGCAGACCTTGGCTGAGTCTCAGAGGGTCATTATTGCTTCCGTCGCCACCTTCGCGGAGAAGATGGATCTCTTTGTCGCTCGTTTCGAGACCCTGCCTGCTACCGTTGCACCCAGGGCGCCTCCCTCGTGTGGTGCCCGCGCCACACCCTTTGCCCGCGCCTCACCCCCTGCCCGCGCCGCCGCCGCCTCATCGCCTGGTCGTCGTACTCTTCGGGGCAGAGTTTGGTGACCAGGTGGTGCTTTCTTTGTGCGGCCCTGCTTCCTTTGTGCAGCCCGCTCGTTGCAGACTCCCTTTCCTGTCTCCGTATTTTTTTTTTGTCCCTGTGTGTGTGTGTGTGTGTGTGTGTGTGTGTGGCGTGCCCTGCGTGGCACGAGTGCTCTTGTCTCAATTCCTCCCATGGCCATGCTTGTTACTAGGTCTGTCGCCTTCGGGCGTAATAAATTAATCAAAACAAAAAACCCCACAATAATTAACTTTTCTAGCCTTTCGTAGTCTTGCCATATATTAGTTAGTCCTCTTCCTGCCTTCATCCTTTATTCCCTGCGAGTTCCTTCATGCGTTACCATCTATTCCTTCACCTTTTCTATCGTATTTTTCTCCCCGCTTTCAATACCTCATCTCTACCTTCAATAATTAAAGTAATACGCAGGCCTCTCTCTCTCTCTCTCTCTCTCTCTCTCTCTCTCTCTCTCTCTCTCTCTCTCTCTCTCTCTCTCTCTCTCTCTCTCTCTCTCTCTCTCTCGCTCTCTCTCACAAAAGAGTGAGTCACCCCTGAAGAACACAATTTCATGCGCCCTCACATCTGGTAGGCAAGGGCGCGTTGCTTTTCACTTAATTAGCGTTGACGACACTTTAACACCGCAGTGCAATCACGTCCTTACTCTGCCTCCTGTTAGCTTTTTTTTTTTTTTTTGCTGTTGCTTTGAACATCGTATATTATTGTGTCTCATACTTGCATTTCATCGATTTATATTTTTTTATGCAATTCGTATATTTAATGACATTTTTTTTAGTAAATTTGTCTATGGTGTTATATGTTTTCTGCTGAGCGTTTATGCCTCTCTGTATATTGGTTAATTCCCTGACTCTCATAGCGAGCGGAAGTGTGTTTTGGTTACTTCGGTCCTGAAGACGTTCCTGGCAGCACAAGCTTATCGTGGTGTCATGGAATTATTCATAAAGGATATCAGGGAAGAGTACAAGCAGTGGCCGACAACGGTACGAGACTTAAGAACTAGCTTGGAGTTCTCGCAGAAGGAAGTGGACGACTTGAAGCACCAACTGAGGCAAGTGAAGCAGGAAAGCCAAAAACGATAAAGTACGTATTACCAAACCATCTGAAGACTTACAAGAAAGTATAAAGTCAATTGAAGAGTTAAAGGAACAAATTAACATGAGTACTGCGACAGACGCAGTAATCTTCAGTGTATAGGAATTGAAGAGGACTCTAGTGAAACGTGGGAGTAGTCAGCTGATACTGTTCGGATTCTACTAGAAAATAAACTCCAGCTGCCGAATGAATGTACAGCTCGAAAGAGCTCATCAAGTGGAAAAAACTACCCGAACCGCCGACGAGCCATCACTGCCCGCTTCACCAGCTTCTGCGACCGTGAGGCTGTAATGAGAAACGTCTCCAAGCTTCGGGGATCACGCATTTTCATTCATGAAGATTTATGTCTGTCTCGCCTCACAAGAAATCAAGCGAGCTCAACTCCCCATGCTGAAACAAGCCAAGAATGGTGGCTAGGTAGCATACTTCCGCCACACGAAACTGATAATCAAGGATAAGAAGTTTAGTTATAACATAACAGGTGTGAACAGCTCGAGAAAAAACGACTCCAGTGAAGCAGCAGCTCCGGATGTCATGGGTAGTGGCGCTTGGAGTGCCACTGGCACGGGTGGAGGGCGACTGGTACTGTCAGTGGTGGATCTGCTGTAGTGGGAGTCAAGGACCCTACTGGAACCATGGCAGGAACCTTGGAACTGGAACCTTGCGTGTAGGGTCTTTGGATCTGTTGTCGTGACTGACGTCAAGGGTCCTGCTGGAGCTGAGGCAGCTGCTGGCAGCCCGTGTGGAACAGTTGCAACGGCCATGACGGACATGGATTGCTTGGTTAAGGAAAGCAAGGCATCGAGAACTCTACCAAAAAGCTCCCCGATGTCAACGCGGCACCTGGCTACTGTGGAGAACAGGATTACACGCAGACAGAAACAGTAACTCCTTGTCGGTAAGACAAATAACGCAAATTTCTCAACAAACCAATGACTACAGATTGTTTTCCTGTTGCCAATTTAGATAATTCTGACCTTAATCATATTCTTAATGACAATGATCAGCACAATTTCCCTTTACATGTTTAAATAATCCAGTTTATGATCCCTTTAATAAATATTACGATCGGAATTATTTGGACAATAACTGTCATATTGAACGTAATATAAACTAAACCGCATTTAACGTTTTTTGTGATGAGTCTAATGCCCCATTTGATTAATCCCCTTTATGTTTATGTAACTATTAGCTCTAAATAGATGTAGTATACCCCTTTATTTAGATAGTTGTGTTGAACAATCCATAAATGTAACTTATAGGAAGTACATTATGATTTTTAAAGTTTTTGTGAAACCCGCCTTAATGATGCCATTTGTGATCTTTTCTCCATTGAGGGCCACAGCAAATACTTTCATAACATGAATACACTCGGTGGAGGTATTGCAATTAACCTAGGCAATATTTTTCAGGTCCGCAGATTAAATAACACAATTTATCTCTGTAATTACCCCATATCTCGTTTTTGTCGCATATCAATGTTTGGGTAAAAGTGCCGTTACAACCAATACACAATCGGTGGTCTTAAATATCCTGAACACTTCTCATCCCAAGAAGTATTTCTAACCCCTACAACAGATGTCGGAAATGAAAAATAAGCCAAGGGGGGTCTGGGAGGGCGAAAGTCCCCTAGCGAGGTTAGGTTACGTAATCAATGCCCATGTTAGGTTAGTTAACTAGCAGGGAAGTCTTGGGGAGCGCAGCCCCGTAGCCTCCCCAGTTATGTCAGGAGAGTATTGATCAATAGGGAGTATTGGTTGAAACTGCATATTTACCAATGTTTATTTACAGGTGTGGGGGGTGATCGCCCCGCCCTTGCGGACTTGCAAAAAAATGAGACAGAGGCATGATTTCCATAGATTTGGTACTGTCACAACATTATCTGCAGATATCTGTCGGATTTATTCTATCCAGCCATTCTATAAGAAGATTTTCCACTTCCTTCAATTCTGGAAGAATCTGCATATTTTGCATGGCAAGAAAAGACGAAATTGCTCACAATTCTTAAGAGACTCATTATGTACTTATTTAAGACAAAAAATGTATATGAATACCATCTAAATCCAGTTCAAGATTATAAAAACTCTTCAGTTTATGGTGTACCGATGTGCTCTTGATGAATTACAGCCCTTTGATGTTACTAAATGCCTTCCGCCTGATGCTATGCATGACATTTTAGAAGAAGCGATCCCAACTGTGATAAAAAGTCATGCATGAGCTGATCATTCACGGTATTCTTACCATTGACCAAATATGTAGGCGAATGAGGACATTTAGATATGGCAAGAATGATTCAGGAAATAAACCTCGCATTATTACAGCCCGAAGACTTCGCCACCGTGATTATGTTGTAGGCTCAGCCACAGTTTAATATGGTCTTCCGAACGGCTGGACGCGTTTTGGCTCACGCGGCGCACCTACGTCACTCGATCCAGGCCACCCTAAGTCAGGGTTGTGAACTGTACGATAATTATCGTATTTGTACGATAATTTGACTATCCGTACGATGTACGACGCATGGTTGAGAATCGTACACGAAAATACGATAAATGACTCTCAAATATAATTATATTATAAAGTCATACAAGAATTGTCATCGCAAAAAAATAAAAAATCTGTCGCTGTCAACTTCCGCGAGAGAGAGAGAGAGAGAGAGAGAGAGAGAGAGAGAGAGAGAGAGAGAGAGAGAGAGAGAGAGAGAGAGAGAGAGAGAGAGAGAGAGAGAGAGAGAGAGAGAGAGAGTTTTGAGTTTGACTTTTGGTCCTTTGCATGACATGGATTTGGACCGTTGCTTGCCGCATTAGAACGCAGATTGTGAGTGGGTATTTAGCAAGATTAACCTTACCAAGACAAAGGTAAGACGCTGACTTCTAACGGGAACCATACTGGGTTCTCTTCCAGCAGCGCAGTGTGTAAGGGAAAAGGGAGATTATGTTACTTTCATCCCTACACATGATATGATATGTCGATGACAACTGGCACACTATCATTATAAGCGCCAGCTGACACAGGGGATAAAAGAATAGAGGAGGAACAGGAATTACTCTTTTCTTTTGAGGATGATAGCTATGTAGAGTTCTCGAGTTCAGCTTCTTTAGAGTCATTATATGTGTTACTAAATATATTTTTGTTTGATTTAATTTCATTTATTTTTGAAAAAATAAATTAACATTGAATTTTGTGTCATGATTGGATAATTATATATTTTGGTGAAAAGAGAAAATATTTTTATATGTGGAATGCTGAATTCAATGATGTATATAGTTATCTACTGACTATATTATTTTAGCTAAGGTTGTACGATAATCTATCTGAAAATACGATAATTTTGGTGGCACGGTACGATAATGTGGGCTACAAAAGTTCACAACCCTGCCCCAAGCCCTCTTGATCTGCCTCATTCTATCTCCAGCATAGCTGAGAGGTGGATAGGCTCCGCTCCGTGCGCCCACGTCAATGTCCTACCATATTCCATTTTTAAAATAATATAACTAACTAACTAACAATAAAAACAACAATAATAAAAAAGTTATAATAAATACTACTCCCTATACTATATTAGTAGTAATAGTAGTTGTAGTAGTAGTAATAGTAACAGTAGTAGGTGCTACTATAGCGTGCGGTCTACATCGGGGCCTGCAGTCTACGCTCCCCCAACGTGCGGTCTACAAAGATCCTGCCTGGCCTGACCTGACCTGACTACCATATAGCCTTAATGTGCATTCTAACAGGACAACACCTGATCTGTCCTTACCTGACCTGAGTACCGGGACCCTACTCAACCTTATAAAATGGGGATCAACGAAGTAATGTCTCAGTATCCTCCTAAAATTCAAGCCGAGAACATCAGTCTGACACTCCTCTTTTACAATGCTGTTGAAAGAATTCTACAGAAGTGTTATCTTGACAGAAGAAACAGCGATTAAGTTTTTACGTGAAAGCAATCTTATGGACGCACCACCAGAAGAAATCTGAAGAAATCTACTGTAAATCAGACAATGTTTTGTTTATTTTATGATAATTAATAAATTACTTACGAAAGTTTAGTTTTTCTATAATACTCTACTGCATAATAGACAATATCATATAGCAATAGTAAGCGGCGTTCCTGGTGGAACGCCGACGTGAGTTTCGACAGGGGATGCTTGCAGCCTATGTTGATCTCAAGAAGGCGTTTGACTCAGTGCATCGTGAGTCACTCTGGGATCTTCTGCGACTTCGAGGGATTCCTGCAAGGACTATTGGTTTGATAACTGGTCTGTATTCTAGGACTGAGAGTGCTGTGAAGTGTGGGGCAGGTGTATCTAGCTTATATCCTGTGAATACAGGAGTGAGGCAAGGGTGCGTCCTTGCCCCATCATTTTTCAACGCTTGTATGGACTGGGTATTGGACAAGGTTGTAGATCAAAGTGATTGTGGAGCATCCGTCGGCAACACCAAGATCACTGATCTTGTTTTTGCCGATGATGCAGTAATCTTTGCTGAGTCGCTGGAAGTCCTGGTGATGGCTCTCGAGGCGCTGCACGAGGAGGCAAAGCCTTTGGGACTTGAGGTCTCCTGGCTCAAGACCAAGGTCCAGGTGTTTGGAGACTTACTAGATGAAGCAGTACAGTCTGTTCATGCGTGTGGCGAGGACATTGAGATCTTGGAAAGTTTTACATACCTTGGTAGCGCAGTCCATAATGACGGCGGGTCACGTCGAGAAGCCTTACGGCGGATTGGCATAGCTCACGGTGTTATGGACTCGCTCAGCGGGAGTATTTGGCGTTGTCGGTACCTGTGCAGGAGGACAAAGATCCGGATCTTGAAGTCGCTTGTGATCCCTGTCTTACTCTATGGTTGTGAGACATGGACACTAAATAGTGACTTGAAGAGACGAATCAATGCCTTTGGTAATAAGTGTCTTCGCAGAATCATGGGGTATCGCTGGGATGATTACGTGTCAAATCAGCGATTGCACCATGAGACTGAATCGAGGCCTATTACCTGCATAGTCCGTCAGCACCAACTTCGGCTATATGGGCATGTGGCACGCTACCCTGAAACCATCGGGTTGTATCTGTAAGAGACAATCCGGCGTGGAGGAGGCCAAGGGGGCGCCCACAAGGCTCGTGGCTGGGGCAAGTTGATGTTTCTTGTCGAGAGCTGCTTGGTATGGGAAAGGAGCCTGCATGGGAACTCGCGCGTGGTGATCCCCGGGAGTGGCGTCGTAGGGTGGGCGAGGCGACGCGTCCCCCGGCGTATGCCCCCAATGATTGATTGAATAGTAAGTAAGTTGCAGCCTGAAGTGTAAGAGTGTAGAGTGTAAGTAGCGAGTAAGAAATGTAGACCGCACGCTAGTGTAAAATGTCCCGGTAGACCGCACGCTATAGTGCAAATGAGGAATCCTCATGACCCAGCGGAGAACATAGGCTATGTTTCGATGGGCGTGGCCGACCCTGGTGGGCGTGGCCAGCAAAAACAACCTAAAAACGGCTGTGGCTGCTAAACCGTGCGAGATACAGACTTGACACTGTAGTCCAAAATTGTTGGCCGTGATCGACTTGGGGGGATGGAAGATGCTTTGAGGGGCGTGTCCGACCCCGGTGGGCGTGGCAAGCAAAAACAACCTAAAAACAGCTGTAGCGGTTAAACCGTGCGAGATAGACTTGACTTTGTAGTCCAAATTTCAACATGGCCGCAGGCCCCCCATTGGGCCGCAGGACCACTGTGTAGCAGCTAGGAGAAAGGTGCCCGGAGGGCACCCTTTCTGCTAGTCCATGAATATGGACCACTTCGTTATCTCTGGTGTATGAGATTTGAGGCAAAGCACCAGTACTTCAAACGCTTAGCTGGGATAATTATAAACTTTCGGAAAGTAGCCTCCTCGTTAGCATCTCGCCATCAATTCTGCAATGGTGGCAGTTGAATGCATACTCAATGTTGGGTACAGCCTTGTACCCATGAATTTGATGAGGTCATTTTTCACCAATTACCTATCATGATACAGAGTGTTGATTCAAGTTATACCAGGTAGTGAAAATAATACTTCTTTTGTGGAAGGCAAAATCAGTGACATCAGATTATTTTTACCATTGCTGAAAATGGCATGACTGTCACAGAGCTTGTACATGAAGAGGAGATTCCAGTGTTTAGTAAGGTGAAATACTTGGTGTCGTTTGAAAATGTATGGGACATTTGTGCAAATGTTTACAACACTTAGTTTTGATAAGACATTTTCATGGAAATGAGATTGAAGGGACAGGGCAATGGCAGGTTCTTCCAGCATTTAGCTGCAACTATAATCAATCGTTGGGTATGTACGAAGTGGGCGGGAAATCGATGGTGTTTATGAAGTAAAAGCTCTGCAAGGTGTAAAAATTGAAGCTGCATGGTTTGTGGCACGAAGGCATCACATACTACCTTTAATTCTTGTGAATTTATACGTTTTAGAAAGGCTGCATTCTCTAGTGTTTTGTTTGATGTGTCTGCATCATATAAAATATACATTGCTAATTGTTAAGCCCCGATGCACTCTGGGGGGAGTGTTGTGCGGGGGCTCGACGGGGGGTGTTGCTCCTGTTTAGCGGCCCCCCAACCCGCTACGGTTCTATCCAATCGGTCGCAGAAGTGGCATGACAATTAACCCCGGCACCCCTACCTGAAGGGTGCCAGGTTGGGCATATCTCCAGGTACTGAAGGTAAACAGGGCAGTGCCCGTGGCGTCGGAGATACGAGGAGCTTGTCTCCCCAGGCTGGTAAACGCCCCAGCATTGCCGGGGGGGCGACCCTCCCTGTCCCCCCCGAGGTCCTTGACTTGCTTACAGTTACCCCGGGGGCATCCTTAATCACCTGCCCTGTCATGCACTGTACGTATTATTAATACGTCACCATCTGCTGCGTAGCCTCCTGGAGGGCCTGTACGTGGTACTCAAGGGGTCCTCAAACCCTGCTGCGTGTGTCTCGCCATGCCCCGGGGTCCCAGGGGTAACTCAGGGGAAGGCTCAGGTGCAGGTGTCTAGCAGGGCGTCGTAGCAGCGTAGAGTTTCACCTCCGCCCCTCGCCCCGCCGCTAGTGTCTCGCCCCAATGCCCAGTGGTTCCCCGAGGACCCTGAAGGGAAGCCACAGGGACGGGTAGTGTTGCAGGACGTCGTGGCACCGTAGAAGTTGCACGTACCGGCTCCCCTGGGGCAAAGTGGAGCGCTCCTCCTAGCCCCGCTGCGGCCCCGTCAATCCCTGTGGGGCCCCGGAAAGACCACAGGGGCGGGTTGTGTTGTTGTGTTGTAGGGACGTCTTGGCATCGTATAGTTGCACTTCCCGCCCCGTGGCGGCTATGCGGGGCGCTCCTCCTAGCCCCGCTGCGGCCCCGTCATCTCAGGGGCCCAGGGGGAAGGCCACAGGGGCAGGTGCTCTAGTAGGGCGTCGTAGCAGCGTTGAGTTGAGCAGCACCTGCCCCGGGGGGACAAAGCGGAACAGCGGACGTTGGGGCGTCAAGGGCGTGGCGTGTGGAGGTGGGCGCGTAGAGTGGGACTCAGCCACATACTTGAGCGCGTGCGTCGCCCTAATAGACCTGGAAGGAATACCGCGTAACTCGCTCGCTGCACTTAGACAAATACACTAGTCTCGTATAAGAGGTCACCGCGACCTGCGAGGCACGTCTGCCCACACAGCAAGCCAGAAAGATTCTCCCCTCTGTCCTCTGTTTAAGGAGGCAGTCGAGGCGTGTGGTGGGAGGTACAGGCCAAAGGTTCCATCAGTCTGACAGTTAATCATGTGGGCCGCGAGGTGACGGCGTGAATTGATCCCTGGCTGCTGGCAGCAACTCTTGTTGGGTCAGCAATATTCACCCCTCGCTGGTAGATAAGGAGAGTTTGTGTCAGCACAACATTGTTGCCTCTCTCTCTCTATCTACTACCGTTAGCAGTATTCTCTCTCTCTCTCATTCTCCTCTTCTATTTCCTTATTTATCCTTCTCTCCCTTCCAATTCCTCATTTATCCACGTTCCCAGCCCTCACACTAATTTCTAACACAAATAGCCAAACTACTTGAAAGAAAGTTATCATGTTATTTTCCATTCAGTAAAATGTGAGGATGATTACATTGTTAAGGTATAAGTTTAAGAAATTTTGCATGTCCAATGTTTTTTGTTTGATGTCTGTATCATATATAATGCTGGTTCCATAAAGCCAAACTCTGGGAATAGGAAATTACTTTCTCCATGTGTAACCTGACGTTGTCTGGCTAAATTAATGGTTGAATAGTCCTGAATGGAAAAAGGTTTTCTCACATTTAATTCTAAACTTTGCACTAAGTTCAGACAGTTTAGTGGAAAGTTTATATCCTGGAAATGTCATATTCTTACCGTAATCTATGCCAATTTAATAATCATAAGAATTTTAAGTCCGTAGAATTACTTTATTTTTCAATGTATGTGTACTCCTGAATCTGTGCAGAATGTTGCAGTTTCATGTAACCTGCGAGCCTTCTAAGTGTTGTCACTGCCAGATGAAGGCTTCTCTATGGCAGTTCTCAGAGAGGAGATAAGCTGTAGTTTTAAGACTGGCTCTAGAGACTTCAGCCCTCAAATATATGATGATGAGTAGACTGACTGGGGAGACCTGGAGGAAACAACACCGCCAGTCAATAAATCTAAACTGCGGGCTGTATCATCCAGGGAACAATGATGAGGCACCCCGGCAAACACATCCAGCCCCGGCCGGAGGAGTGTAGGACAAAACCCCCCTAGGAAAAAAAAAACCTAGGAAAAAAAACCCTAGGACAAAATCCCCCTATGAAAAAACCCTGAGGACAAAACCCCTCTAGGACAAAAAAAACTAAATGTTTATATCATAATTCTTATTCTTATTATTTGTAGTTTATGAACACTTCTTTGAGATGTATAATATTACTTTCATTATATAATAACCCCAATCACAAAAATGAGCCTAATAAAAAGATCATACCGTATCTTTGAAAAATTAAAACAAACACAATATGGAAAACCTCATTAAGTGTTGAGGTTCATTTAAAGTTAATTTTACTACAACCTGATGCTGTGCCCTACGCCATTCAAAAATTCCTCCATGGTCTTCCTCTCATTCCCATAGTCCAGACAAAGGTTCTTCAAACGCTGTTGATGCTCCTTTGTGGGACGTTTGATTCGTTTTCTTGGAGGCTTGCCACGATAATCCCTAATCAGGGCTGTTGATACAAGAGTTTGATCCTTTCTAATACTTTCAATGGCCTTCCATATGGTTGTGGTCATGCCCCACAAGGTCATGGAAAGAAAAATTCCAACTCTCGCATAGTTTGTTGGTGCCACCCTCATTATCAATGGTTGCCTGATGGACATTCCATAACCGTGGCGGAAACAGTGGAAGAATCCTTCTCATGCGTACTGGAGGAATTATTCCATCAGGAAGAACTGGTGGCTGGATGCGACGATAAGTACCGAACACATAGATGCTACTGAAATAGTCCACTAGGTCTTCCAGTCCTTCAGCATCAGGTATAGTCTCCATCAGATAGCCCATCCCACTGGCCACTTTGTCTATAGGTAGAAAAGCCAGTCCATCCAACATTCCACAAAAAGGTTTCACTCGATCATCACTCCTGTATGCAGTAGTCAGTCCTAAACTTTGCACCATTCTCCATGTACTTTGGGTCAGATAGCAAAAACAGCCATGAGATGACACGTGTGGTCCCAGAACTGTAGAAATAGCATTCATTGATCATTGCATGTTCAAAATCAGTCATCACATTGGTGGGATCTGGATTGAATCCCAGATGATTACATATATCCAAGATTGCCCTGAGGAGTCCTTCATAGGCTGATTGTGACTTCGCAGACAGAAATGCATACACACATGTTACAGCAGATAGGCCAAGGGGAACTCAGATGATGTATAATTGCTGGAAAGTTCTTGGAGCTGTTGCAAAAGTCCCATCCATAAACCATGTGGTACTGCGGGCTAATTGTTCAAGTGCCTGGTTGGTTGCAAACATTATAATTCTCTCTGTCGATTCAGGTTCATTGTCATAAATGAGGAAATCCTGATATTTTGGAAGCTCCTATAGTTTTCCATTCACCACTGATTTGCTCGAATTCTCTTAGGGATTTGGGGTCTTTTGGCAGTGCTCCTTTATGTAGACGTCGAACATTACGCTTCAAAGAGTCATTTCTACCGATGGCACAACGAACTTCAAGTGGTTGTTGACATTATGGCGTCTGCAATAATATTTGCAGGTCTGACCCTGTTTGTCAAAGCGACTGTCTTTATGGTGTTCTTTACTTTGGCTGCTTTAACCTTGTTAGGATCTGGGTCGTGGCTATGCTCAGTCACATAAAGTAGTTGCTTCACCTCCAAATCTGTATGAGCACAACCTTTCAAGAAAATGCATTCCTCTGAGAACATTCCCAACATATTCGTGTACTGTTTGAGCTCTTCTTGGTGAATAAGTAGCCTTCTACACACAGTTTAGAGCCTCCTTTATTGTTCTTGATGATCTCCATAGAGGTTGAAATTAGACCGATTTTTCAGATCACTCAGAGAATATCCAATCTTTATAAACACTACAAAGCTCACAACAGTATATCCCCAAAGACAGCAGTGAAGTGGAACTGATGCCTAATTAGATGTAGCAGCCTTATATATACACACCTGACTTGCCCTCCCCAGTAATCCCTGACTGGTGACCTGACTGCGTCTGATTATTTTTGGAGGATTACTTACCGTAATGACCCTTGAATTTCCAAAGCGGATTATACACGGAAACAGTTAAGTGTTTTCTTTACCCTTGCCTGTCTGCATTCTTTCCTTAGCAGTTGGTTGCATTATTGGCCTTCCGTTGCTCTGCTATTTTTTTTAGGCACAGGTTTTTACCTATACATGGGGAATTACGGTACTCAGGTGGACAAAACAATAATCAGGTAGAGTGAACCAACACAAAGAAACATTATAATATTTTTCATGATTACTTCAGTAATAAATTTCTTAAATTATATTTTTTCTTCAAATTTTTATGGTATTAAATGGTATTAAAGTCCAAAAACAGCAAAAATATAACTGAGGGGGTTTTGTCCGAGGAGGGGTTTGGGGGGAGGCGGTAGCAGAATGGCGACATCACCGGGTGGCGTTCTCGAAGACCCGAGTTCGATCCCGAGTGAGACCCATAAATCCACTCAAAATCTTTCTGCACCGTCGAGTGGCCTGAGAACACCCACAAGGTCCCACATGCACTGCCCATTAACTCTACCTTCGATTGCATGTGCATCGGAGGACATAGTTAAGGTTAGGTTAATTTAACACAGGGGGGCGGCATGAGCCTCTAATCACAGGCGTCACTATAAAAATCCTCCCTGCGCCACGGGCAAGAGCCAACCTTCATAGCCCTCAAGTCAGCCTCCAGGGCCTACCATCCCTCCCCTGGAGGTCACTGCCTACAGGCGCATGGAAAAAAAAAAAAAATCTAACTGATTTTTTTTACAAACATCGAGAAAGACATTACATTTTATCGAGAAAGAGACTACCTCTACAATAATACATCCCAACTTTTTTTTTACGATGACAAAAAATATTTTTACATGTTTTTGTACTTGTGTACATCATAATTGAGTGGCTGCCTGCGACAAGGGACCAAGCGCCAACCACCCCGAAATGGAGTTACAAGTGCTATCAATTCCACAATTGCTCCCTCTATCCTAGAAGCAACAATAAGTGAGGATAGCTGTAGGACTATTGCAGCTAACAGCCATAGATCATAGTAGTGTAGCCTATCTCGTCAGCCATACTGTTGCCATCTCCGTCTCATTTGCTAAATATCAGATAAATGTTCTTTTGTATGTGTATTCGTCCATACATATGGTTAGTTCTAACGCAAAACATTAGTATACACTTCCATTATCGAAAGATTATTACACACATGATGATTTATTTATTTAGCAGTGTAAAAATTGGCATTTGAGTGACTGAGATGGATAAGGATCCCAGTCCACGCGTGCCACACCGGCCCAAGCTGTCGTACGGCAATGTCAACATTATTACGGTGTTTATCTTCATTCATTTTGGAAAGCCATGTTTATGAAGCATTGTAATACGATAATGCTATTATCTAAGTACATTTTTACTCCCATATCGCTAAGTAAATTGTTGGTAATACGCCATTATGTTGGACAAAGTAGTGTACAAAAAATACCTAGGAAGAAAGCAGATTTGCAAGGTCGAAACTTTTCTCTGTGCTCCCTGCATTTTTTTCCTCACGAGAGAGAGAGAGAGAGAGAGAGAGAGAGAGAGAGAGAGAGAGAGAGAGAGAGAGAGAGAGAGAGAGAGAGAGAGAGAGAGAGCAGCGAACCTATAGTTTAGTTACTATATTCCTTGACTCTCCCTCATTTTCCCTTCTTCCCTCTTTCCCTCCCTCCTTTCCTCTGTCACATCTGTTTCCTACTATCAGGTACTCTCATTAGATTACACGGCATAGTCTTATCAGATAATTGAATAAATACATATACAGTATACAAATATACGTATATATTTCTAGATATTCTGATATTCATGATATTCTGCCGGGCCAGGCCGCTCTGCCAAACATTCAAACCTTCACATTGTGAAGGTTTGGCAACGCGGCCATGCCGTGACCGTTACCATGGTGATGACAGCGCGCCCAACCTGCGACATTCTCTCTCTCTCTCTCTCTCTCTCTCTCTCTCTTGTGACCTTGAAAGGCGACTGTGGGTGGTGAAGTGAGTTGTCAGTTAATGTATATTTGCCCGACACCTGTTGTGTGAAAAGTACTGCAATACGAGCTTTTTAAAGGGTAGAACATTAATAAGGTAATAGGCAACTGCTGAGCGGCGTGAGGTGCTGTCGCTTGAACTCTACGGTTTAAAATTTAACCCGTAGTATTTAATATGCTAATGGTGGATTTAGTTTTTTTTTTATTCGAATAAAAACTATCAATATAGTTTTACTTAACCTTACAAGGTATAAGAAACACGGCTGCTGACACTTGAGCGTGAATACTTAATTATTGAATATCCTAAAAAAATGTTAGCATAGTAGTTGGCGCCAGATTTCAGCCAGAGTAGGCGTTGAAAATTATCCCCACCACCCTTGACTTTCCGAGCCGATGGCGGGCATTCACGAGGATATAGCAAGTGAGGAGGCTAACACATCTCAGAAGACGGGCAGAAAAAAAAAGTGTATACCATCTAATTGGTTCAGAAATATAGCTAAAGCCAAGAGAAATTCGGGAGAAGAATACGTGAGTGTCAAGACTGGGAGGCGTGTAGAAAGTAGACAAATTGGAGCTACTTGTCGTGATGGCTGTTTTGACAAAGTGGCCCTGCCTGTAATAAGAGCACTTTTCAGTGATTTCTGGGCAATGGCTAACTATGATGCCCATACTGCTTCTATCCAGAAGCTCGTTCACAAGGTGAGAGTGAAGAGACACCGGCCTAGCAAGACCCCTGACAATCCTGGAACACATCGCGAGTTCATGCTATCCTACAGTGTTGTTTACCAGAGTGAAACTTTTCCAGTGTGTAGACAAGCATTTACATCAATTTTCGGGATTACCAAGAAACGAGTTGTGTGTGCAATAGGTAAAGCAACTTCCACCCATGTTCCTTAGCTGGATCAACGCGGACGTCATGAACCTGCCAGAAAAATTAGTGGTGATAAAGCGCGATGTGTTAAGCCGGCCACACACACACCGGCGCGGCCTGTCCGGCCGACAAAAAGTGGCGAGGCATCGTTCGCCGGACGAGACCCACACACACACCGGCCGCCTCATGAAAATATACAGTACACGTCGGACCACCGTAGTGACAACATGAATCCGCTGTCCGAAAATACTTGTTGGTGATGGCTGCATGTGCAGCCATATATAATACTTATATATAATACGTCATACTATATATAATACGTCATATATAATACCTATATTATCATAAATACAATTATTACTGGTACAATTAGTCATTATCTGGCCGAGCGAGGGGCGGGCCGCGCCGGAAAGCACCCACACACACGCAGGCGGCAGGCCGCGCCGGACGGAATTTTCAAGCGCCGACTGATTTTCATCCGGCCGCTGCGACAGGCCCCGCCGGGTGAAAAACACCCCCACACACACACCGGCCGCCTCTAGCCACGCCCCTTTTCGTCGGCCGGACAGGCCGCGCCGGTGTGTGTGTGGCCGGCTTTAGAGATCACATCAATCAACTGCAGACAGTGACGAGCCACTACAGCGGAGCCAGAAATCCTCACAGGAGGTACTTGGAGTGCAACTTGGCCATCTCTAAGCTATATAAGTGTTATGAAGAATGGATGTCCGTCACCCAGAGATCGAAAAGGTGACTCAAAATTATTACCACAAGACATTCACAAATGAATTTAACATTGCATTCCAACCACCAAAGTCAGACACCTGCAGCACATGTGATAAATTGACCACTTCCATCAATTCTGCCAACAACGAAACTACTAAACAATACTTACACGACCAGTTAAAGCAGCACAGAGATAAGGCATCAGAGGGACAGCGATTAATGAAGGAAAAGAAAGAAGACACAAATGATAATGTTGTTGTTATTTGCATAGACCTACAGCAGACTATTCCCATTCCCAAACTCTCCACAAGTGTTGCATACTACCACCGCAAGTTGTGGATGTATAACTTTTGTATTCACAACATAAAGAAGAATAAATCAACAATGTTCGTGTGGGACGAGGTTACGGGTAGGCGTGGCTCTGTTGAAATCACCAGCTGTCTCAAGAAATGGATTTCCATGGAGTATGATCGGAATGCTTTCCAACATTTAATTGTGTTTAGTGACAACTGTGGAGGCCAAAACAAAAATATAAATATCATCCTTAATAATCTTCATGCAGTGCAAAGTGGACGATTAAAGACCATAAAACATGTCTACCTCATGCCAGGCCACTCTTTCCTACCAGGCGACAGTGCTTTTGGCAATATTGAAAGGAAATTTATCCGTGAAAGTAACATCTACGACTTTGAGTCCTACTGCAAAATTATTCAGTGCAACTTCTTCCCAGCATCCAGTTGTGAGGATGCGCCAGCAAGACTTCTTTGACATAGGCGTGTTAAAGCAACATGTTGTGAATCGTAGATCCAGCAATGAGCCTGCTTCCTTCATAGCAGCCAGGATGTTTGTCTTCAGCCAGTCATACAAGGAAGGGTACTATATTCGGATGGCCTACAGTGATGCACCACTCATTCCAGTCAGGTTGATGCCAGGTAAAAGAAGTTTCTCCCATAATTTGTTCAACCTCAGTGACACGACACTCCCACAAAAATATGATGCGCCTATTCCCTTGAAGGCTGCAAAGGTGGTAAGCCTTAAATGTGTGTTGGCTTTCATTGATACAATGAAATACCCGTACATCAAAGACCTACTTTCACACCAAGAGAGACGGACACCAACAAGTTTGCCACCTTCACCAAGCAATGCGAACGACATGGAATCGGATGTAGACAACGATTTGTTGGAATATGATTATCAAGGTGAGTTACTAATATTATTTTCAAACAATCAAAAAAAAATTAAAATACTAAATATATATTGATACAGGTATATCCTTCAATTATAATTTTGGATAGCATTAACTAAACTGCTTGAGAATAATGATGATAACCACATTTAAAAGGTTTTGCCTCGATATTTTTAGTTTGTTTTTTATTGTTACAGGAAGATGATGAAGATGATCAAAGATCAGAAGGGGAGAAGGATTCGGGTGTGTGGGTAAGCTCAGATCTCCGTCCTAGGAAACAATGTATTGAGGCTAGAAATCGAGCTAATAGAGTGTTAGGATTAATTTCCAGGAGTGTTAAAAGTAGAAGTGCTGAGGTTATTCTAAAGCCTTACTTGGCTCTAGTCAGACCTCACCTAGACTATACGGTTCAGTTTTGGTCTCCATATTAAAGGATGGATATAGCCTTGTTATAATCAGTGCAGAGAAAGATGACCAAAAGGATACATGGGATGCGTAACTTTAGTTATGAGAAGAGATTGAAGCTATTAAATTTACACTAGCTCGAGAGATGAAGGGAATGGGGTGATCTGATAGAAGTATTTAAGTGGATAAATGGATACAATAAGATGTAGATGATGTAGATGTAGGAAAAAGTTATTATGGATAGTAATAAGGGTAGAACAAGTAACGGATTCAAATTGGAAAAACATAAATTTTAAAAAATGGGAGAAATTGGTTTAAAAATCGGGGAGTAGATTATTGGAAAGGACTCAGTCATCGGGTAGTTAGTGCGGAGTCAATAGGGAGTTTTGAAAGAAGGCTAGACAATTAAATTGTCTAGCCTTCTTTGAATGAAATTTTCATAGATGGGGATGAAAGTTGTTGGTAGTGAATTAATTAATAAGAACTACCACGTGTAGGTCTCTCGGCCTCTAGTAACTTCCTTATATTCTTATGACTGTGATGGTTAGGGGGCTGCGAGCCGAGGCAATACGCAAACCTATTTCATGAAGACGCATTCACACACACACACACACACACACACACACACACACACACACACACACACACACACACACACACACACACACACTGAATCATTCATTAATAATAATTTGTTCAGATTTACACTAATATTTTTTGTGAAATGTTTTGGATGTGTGTTGTGTTATTAGTATATCAGGGAGGGAAGTGTATAGCGTAATAGTGACTGAATGGGTTCAAGTTATACTTATGATGGATGATGGTTTAATGGTGGTGGGTAACTTCTTATTCTTATGCAGATAATTCGGTGGCGCTGGCTGAACCACTACGAGCAATGACGAACAATGAGATTCCTACGAGACGGCAGGGTGAGCTGAGGCGAAGGAAGTACAGGTGTAGCGACCTAATCGTCCGCCTATCCCAGACCGTTCGACCATGTCAATAAAGTAACGAGTGGGTATTGCGCGGTTCATTACAGTTCATGGTAGTTCACTGTAGTATCCTGTAGACCTGAGCTGAGTAATAAAGGCTAATACGGGAAGTTATGAGAAATAGGGCATCTAACCAGCCGCTGTGACAGTTGGATGTCCATTTTCTCATAATTCACCTCATTAATCCTTACACTTACATCTGGTTCTCAGAGAACTACAGTGAACCCCATTGAACTATAATTAACCAGCAATACCCGCTAAAACGAGCGTATTTTTTTAATTTATTGATATGGAGGGATGGTCTGGGATAAGGAGACAGATACAGAAACTACAACCAAGGACCAGTGGTGGCAGAGCACAGAAGCACCACCACCCACCGCCACACATCGCCTGCCGCCCGCCGCCCCGTGATCAGTCTACGGTAGTCTGTCTACCAGCTACTCCATCCCTGCCTTGCCACAACCTTCGCCCTGAAACGTACTTCCGTACACACGTGGTGCCCCAAGTCCAGCTACTCCCTGCCCTGCCCTGCCACAACCTTCGCCCTGAAACATACTTCGTACACACGTGATGTGTGTCCAGCCCCGAGCATTGTAACACGCGGCCAATGTAAACCTTTATCTCTGTTTATAATTATCAAAGGAAACCAAGGTTATGTTTCAATATTCCCACAATGAACAGATTTATCAGGATTACACATCAATTTTTCCCTTACCGCCAGTGACGCGACTTGGCGTGACCTGCAGTATGGTGATCGAGGCACTGCTTGGCATTATTTCACTTTCAGCCTTAAAGTAGTCGTCCAGACCATTTCATCATTCCTGATTTAATGCAGTCAAATCATAGCCATTGACGAGTATATCAACAATACGTCGTCACTTTTTGTATCCAGTCAGCCGTTTTTAAATAATCCGCAATCAAAATCTGCAAATTCCCCGAGTTCTCAAAACGCACTCAAGATTTGCAGACGCTCAGGCTCAGGCTCCGTGACGTACCATTAGGGAGGCTCATCTTCCCGCGCTGATCAGAGGCACGTAAACACAGAGATAAATATAATAGTACTTGAAGATATTTGGGTGTTTCTGATAGATTTTTTTGCTATATGCCACATGCATGCATCCTTTATGGGTGCAGCATGCTTCCTTCCCACACACACGCCTGCACACCGACACCCTTCCCACACACACGCCTGCACACCGACACCCCTTCCCACACTCACGCCTCCGTCCCACACACACGCCTTCACACCGACACCCTTCCCACACTCACGCCTGCACACCGACACCCTTCCCACACACGCCTCCTTCCCCCACACACGCTTCCTTCCTACACACACGCCTGCACACCGACACCCTTCCCACACACACGCCTGGGAAATACTTTGGAACTCATCCTTCCGGCTTTGACTGAAATGAACTACCGCACTGTATTGTATGCTTATTATACTTCACATCTGTAAAGGTTCCAGCGTGCGCTCAGCCTTGGTTAACCCACACGACCGCTATGAAATATGAGGTGCCTCAAAAAATTCTAAGTCCAGTTAGGTTAGGTTAGGTATACTTTGTGGTTAAGGTTAGGTTAGGTTAGGTATACTTTTGTGGTTAGTTAAGGTTAGGTTGTTAGGTATACTTTGTGGTTAAGGTTAGGTTAGGTTAGGTATACTTTGTGTAGTTAGTTAGTGTATATGGGTTAAGGGGTTAGGTATACTTTGTGGTTAAGGTTAGGTGTAGGTTAGGTATACTTTGTGGTTAAGGTTAGGTTAGGTTAGGTATACTTTGTGGTTAAGGTTAGGTTAGGTAGGTTAGGTATACTTTGTGGTTAAGGTTAGGTTAGGTTAGGTATACTTTGTGGTTAAGGTTAGGTTAGGTTAGGTATACTTTGTGGTTAAGGTTAGGTTAGGTTAGGTTAGGTATACTTTGGGTTAAGGTTAGGTTAGGTTAGGTATACTTTGTGGTTAAGGTTAGGTTAGGTTAGGTTAGGTTAGGTATACTTTGGTCGGTTAGGTAGGTTAGGTTAGGTTAGGTTAGGTTAGGTATACTTTGTGGTTAAGGTTAGGTTAGGTTAAGGGTTAGGTTAGGTATACTTTGTGGTTAAGGTTAGGTTAGGTATACTTTGTGGTTAAGGTTGGTAGGTTAGGTTAGGTATACTTTGTGGTTAAGGTTAGGTTAGGTATACTTTGTGGTTAAGGTTAGGTTAGGAGTATACTTGTGTGGTTAAGGTTAGGTTAGGTTAGGTATACTTTGTGGTTAAGGTTAGGTTAGGTTAGGTATACTTTGTGGTAAGGTAGGTTAGGTTAGTATACTTTGTGGTAGGTTAAGGTTAGGTTATACTTTGTGTAAGTTAGTAGTTAGGTTAGGTTAGGTATACTTTGTGGTTAAGGTTAGGTTGGTTAAGATTTAAATAAGGACTTTGTGTGTTTAGGGGAGCTCATAAATCCTATATTTGCTTCCCACCCCAAAAACCCCGTTTCCCGCCAGTTGGCATTGTTTGCTAAAAGGGAGAAAAATAGGCTGAAGGACTCATTCAGTTTTCACCCACGCCTGCACACACGCCCCTTCCCACACAACGCTTGCATACACCCCCTCCTTCCCACACACACGCCCTGCACACACCCTCCTTCCCACACACACGCGACAGCTTCCTTCCCACACACACGCCTGCACACCGACACCCTTCCCACACAGACGCCTGCACACACACACGCCTCCTTCCCACACACACGCCTC
This sequence comes from Chionoecetes opilio, assembly GCA_016584305.1. Taxonomy (NCBI): domain Eukaryota; kingdom Metazoa; phylum Arthropoda; class Malacostraca; order Decapoda; family Majidae; genus Chionoecetes; species Chionoecetes opilio. Next base: position 155,286 of record JACEEZ010015461.1, on the reverse strand, counting down.
CTTCCCACACACACGCTTCCTTCCCACACACACGCTTCCTTCCCACACACACGCCTGCACACCGACACCCTTCCCACACACACGCCTGCACACACGTCTGCACACCGACACCCTTCTTACACACACGCCTACTTCCCACACACACGCCTGCACACACGCCCTCCACACACGTGTGTGTTGTGTGTGTATGTGTGTGTGTGTGCAGGAAGGGTGTTGGTGCGCAGGCGTGTGTGCAGGCGTGTGTGTGGGAAGAGTGTCGGTCACAGCGACAGATTCACTCTGACACCGAAGTACAATCGGTCATCATAACATTTGCCGACAGGTGTCAGACAGAGTGTCTGCGGGCGTCCCTATTCTGACGTCATCAATAACAGTCGTAGCCCTGTTGGAGGGAAGATTTTTTTTTCGCGCGCTTTTTACAAAAGTCGTGTTTTTACGGAAATAAGGCCTGGAAATCAATTATTTTTGGTGGATTAGGTGTTTTGAATGTAAGTCAACATAATTAGGCAAAAAAAAAATGGGTCTGGACGACTACTTTAACAGGCATTATCTGTACTGATAAGCTCAGCCTCAATGACTGCTCCTCTGAGTGTTGGGGGGAGGGGTTGTTGTTAGGTTGAGGCTGGTCGCTGAACGTTAAGTGAGACCAAGGATGAAAGGAATGAAAGCAAGATGTCTACAACGGGCTGGTTTTTTTTTTAAATATTGTTATGCGAATTAATAATGTTACTCATGCATGTTTATTTTTACTTGTTAAGCCCCGTCCACACTGTGCCTCATGCAGAGAGGCACGAGGCAGGTGGATGTATTGAATGCCCACCTGAGCGTCCAGACTGCGTGCTTCACGCCATGGCGGGGGAAGCGACACTCCTTCACAAGTTTTATGTTCATTGCAATTTTTGACCACCTACTTATTTTTGCATTAGGGCGTTGCATTACCAACATAATAGAAAAAGTGTGCTGATACCGAGACAGTGAATGAAAATTCAATGCAAGCAAAATTACAGGAGTAACAAGGTGTTGAATAAAAAAAGAGAGATAAAAATGTGCATGCATTATTTCGCTTTGCTCTCATTATTTTATTCTAGGTAGAGTTTACTGTAATTTGGGGAGGCGTCGGGCGGTAGTAGAGTGGTGCTCTCGAAGACCCGAGTTCGATCCCGAGTGATACCCATAAATCCACTTAAAATCTTTCTGCACCGTCGAGTGGCCTAAGAACACCCACATGCCCTACCCATTAACTGTACCTTGGATTGCGAGTGCATCGGAGGACACAGGGGGGCGGCATGAGCCTCTAATCACAGGCGTCACTATAAGAATCCTGCCTGCGCCACCACGGGCGAGGGCCAACCATAACAGGCCACAAGTGAAACTGCAGGGCCTACCATCCCATCCCTAGAGCTCACTGCCTACAGGCGCTATAGGCCAAGATGTAAAAAAAAAAGAATAATATTTGTATTCATGACACGCAGTAATGTCTCGAGAAGATGATGTTATGTTCAGTTTTCCTAAATATTATCTGGTAGTTTGATAATACCGTGTAAGATTACATATTAGTGAGGCCCGGAACACCCTCTGTGACATCTTGCCTCAACACGCACATCCATGCAATCGGTCCGGCCAAGATAAAGAGACAGACTCTTTATCTTGGGTCCGGCTGGAACAGCTGAGCAGTGTGCGAACCTCGATTTTCAACAGCACCACTTTTACACAACGCGCGTCACAGTGTGGACGGGGCTTTTGGCTACAACCAAAACATCGACTGACAAGCAGCTCGAAATACATTGTTTGACCATGCCGACAAAAGCATTAAAATCAGGTAATAGTAAGAGCCTAAGCACTCTTAAGAACTATGAAAATGAGAGAGAGAGAGAGAGAGAGAGAGAGAGAGAGAGAGAGAGAGAGAGAGAGAGAGAGAGAGAGAGAGAGAGAGAGACAAACGAAGGAAGGGGTAGGAGGGCGGGAGGACACCGGGAATGTCTTACGTCTGGCAGCACTGCGCATCGTCCACCTCATCCTCATCCCATTCCCCCGGGAGCGGCAGTGCTGCTTAGCGGAAAGAACTTTAATTCATTCAGTCACCACAACGTTATTGTTTCATTTCGGGACCTCAAATCTATTCATCATGAATTATAAAGAGATGTAGCCTCTAAATTGATGCAGTTTATTATATTGTTATGTATCAATTTACTAGTCTATACGAATCTTTTAAAGATTATAAATTAGTTCGTGCATTTCACACCCTGTAGATTCCTCACTTAATAACTCCTTTACTATTTAACATAACTAAATCGAAATCATATCAAATATAAACTAAGAAAATGTAGTCTTTAACGAGGAAAAAAATATTTATGTATGTACTATAATAAGGACACACGAAATAGGTTTAGTAAAGTGACGGTGAACGATTGATGCACGCGCTATGATTACTTATTAAGCGATTTTCCCGTTTTCTTCCTTATGATCTTATTTCCCTTGTCGCAGGCAGTGCGTCATATATGGCTGTCTGTTTTATAATTTTGATTTAGTCATTTAGAATAAGTGACTTAGAATTAGAGGACGAATTCGTCCATGTGGGCTTGAGAAGTAATGGGTAGATTTCTGAAAATATACAGTATAGTTTTTTAATCAAACTAATGTTCATATTTTTTTTACTTTGATGTATATTTTTGTTTCACAGCTATCACAATATACATATTGAGTAGTTTTAATAATCAAATATAGATATCTTGTGCACTGAAATATTTTTTTCTTCTTTTTTTACGTTGGAGCCTATAGCGTCTGCAGGCTATTATCTTCTTTGCTCAGGAAAGAGAATGTAGGGAAGATGTTTGCAACACATATTTCAAATATTTATGATATTTCTGGCCCTTCATACTATAATAATAGGAATAGTGGGCGCGCAGTGAATCATTTGGCAAATGCTTATTCTACGATTAAAATGTCCCATTTTCATTAAAAACATGCGAGAAAATTATCTACATATATAAATGTAACGAAACCGCAACAGAAAAGGTCTTATAGTAAAGCCCGCAATAGTACTTTTTTCCCATGAAAAAATAGAAATACTGGCGTTGTGTAGCAACCCCAGCTTTCAATGTCTATTCACCTATTAGAGGGGTGCGCATGACAAACTTAAAAAAAATGCGACACTCTAGAAGGGTGTCCCAGCCTTACATTGATTTTTTTTTGGCAAGAATCAAATCCCACACCCCTTTATTTACACATGAAGAAAAAAAAAATGGGCGAAATTTCATTGGCTTATTAGGAGGAGAAGGGTCCCCTCATCGACCTTGTTTATTTGACCCTATATGAAGACCACCGATTATATCTAAGAACATCTCCCACTGTCGGAAAAAAAAAGGGTGGGGAATGTAGCCCTGGAAATGATGTCTCAACATACATAATTTCCAGGGGTTCATTTCACACGACCCCCACCAACCAGTCTCCTGCTGTCTTGTATCCATAACCTCAAAAAAAAAAGATACAATTAGCATAAGGTAGAGAGTAGTCATTCAGCAATAGTAACACGTGGTTTGAGGGGGCCCTTAAAGTAATAAAAATTAATCCGCTCGAGTTTTAATAAGATTATCATATAATATGATATAAAAGGAAGACAATATAATGAGAGATCCTACCTTGGTTTGAACTGAGCGCGGTCAGGACTTCAAGTAGGCACAGCGTGTTTTTACTACTGTTTGGAACCATGGCGTGGATACTGCACGGCCAACTCTCCGCATTTACGGCACGGGCAAGGGCACGGGTTCATGTTCCCAGGCAATTTTGACCCTCTAGACTCGCAGCGTTTCTTAACCTTTTCCGAACTCAGCACCCCCTGTAGTCAGGTCTAGGAGGTCCAGCACCCTCTAACTCTGGCTAACATCTGGTGACAGATTGAGACTACAGTTGCTACACTACTACAGGGATAAAGTAAAGTGAAATGAAGTACTGCTTGATCATTTATTTTGTTCATTCTCCAAAAATTTAACATCAATGATGCCAATACTATACACGAAAGCAATAAGAAAAGACGAAAATAGAGTAAAGAGCATGGACAAACTCATTCAAACATAAACAGCAGGGTAATTGAACATGCACTCATCAATGTGATTTTTGTTGCTGCTAATGTGCGACTAGTTTCTAAAATTGAGGCTTCGTGTTGGTCAGAGCCACCCTCATGTCGTGGAGCAGCCCACCATGAAGGCGGTTCCGGGCAATTGTTTTGATCTGGAGCATGGTAGAGGATGCCTTTTCACACCGATAGGTAGTTGGAAATGGAATGATCATCTCCAGCGCTGCCCTCGCCAGTCCAGGGTACGCTACCAACTGATCACACCAAAACCCAGACAATGGTAATGTACGGAATTTTGCTTGACAACCCTGGTTCACCTGCAGATCAATAAGCTCCTTCAGGTTGTCAGCATCACTCCTGTCTGCCAGGAAGGGCTGCGGAATCCATTCTGGAAATGTATAATGACTATGATCATTGGGAAAGTACTTTGTTATGGTGGTCTCAAGGTGAGAGAGGTGAACAACAATATTTTCTACAAGCATGGGACTGACTGTCTTATTCCCCAATTTTTCGTCCAGGATAGGAGAGCTTCCCATATTCCCTCCCTAGTTTCGACGATTCCAGAGTGAGACCTTCTTCTTAAAGGCTTCTACCTTCTCTGCAAAAAAAAGATTCTTAGCAAACATGCCTTGCATGGACAAGTTGAGTTCATTTAAATGGCTGAAAATGTCTGCCATATAGGAGAGATAGAGGATGAACATTTCGTCCTCGAAATCTATAGCGAGCTTATTCTGATAATCTCGGAGGAATATTGCAATCTCATCCTTGAGCTCTGCAATACGGGTCAGGATTTTCTCACGTGAGAGCCACCGCACTTCTGTGTGGAAGAGAAGGACTTGATGTTCACTTCCCATCTCCTAACAAAGTAACTTGAATATTATGTGGTTTAAAGGACGACCCCGGATGAAATTCACAACTTGAACACAGGCAGACATAACTTCTTTGAGGTGAGGCGGCAACGTCTTTGCAGCCAAACCATGGCGATGGAGAGTGTTTCACAGTTTCACAGTTTCACAGTGTTTCATGGTGATATCTGGTACCGTCTCCCTTACCAAAGCAGTAAAGCCAGACCTATTCGCTATCATACCTGGGGCACCATCGGTGCAGACCGACCATACCTTCTCCCACTTGAGCTGATACTTCTCAAAGCATCTCTTCTCTCAAGAAAACAAACTTCTTTCTCGTCCAAGAGTTGAAATACATCCGCTGCCTTCGTTGTTGAATGCCTCGCAGAAGAGTAATTCATCTTTAAGTTCACCATCCTTGATGTACCGGTTATACAAAATCAGTTGACTCATGTTGGAAACATGAGTTGATTCATCCAATTGGAGACTGATGCGGATGGGACTGTCCTAAATCTCCTGAACAATCTGGTCCAAGATGTCGCAACTCATATTTGCAACTCTCCCTGCAGTGACATCGTTGAACAAAGGCAATATTTTCATCTTCTTGGCTGCCTCTGTTCCCGGAACTAGTTCTACCATCCGAATGTTGCATGGCTTAACCAGGTTTTCCGGAGCCAAATGCGAAGCCTTCTCCCTGATGCACTGGTATGCCACCTCATAGGAAGCTTGCAGAAGGGGTTTCTGCACTGGCTTGAATCCAAGTCGGTAGCAGTGTGCCTTTCTGGTCATATCTAGCCCTCTTAGCCTGCAGGGCCTCGATAGTCTGTTCATGTTCTGCAGCTGGATGCTTCACCTGGTGTTCTCGGAGTCTAGCAGGCTTCAAATTTGAGTTGCAAATAATGAAATGGCAGGTCATACATTTGTGCCCGGATGGCTCTCCACGATCATCCAGGAATGCAGTGAAGCCATAAATGACATATTCGTCACTCCATTTGCGTGTCTTTGGTATTGCAGAATCACACAAGCCGTTGGACAAAAACAAAGAAGCTGTTAGCAAAAAAACACCAATCTAAATTAGACATTTGACTTTTAAAATTTAATTGATTGCTGTTTTGGTTATAGGTAACGTTCCCCCACAAAAATAAAATTAATACAATTGGAGCAACTACTTTATGAGTGATGTTAACAGAGAAACATACAAACAGACACAGACGAACACAGTATTATTCTACCTTCGGGGGTAGAGGTAATGATATTATGTGTACAATTTATAGTCAGCAATGATGTATTTTCCAGGGCCATTACATTGGTGCAGGTTTGAACAAGTGTCATCAATACATTCATATAAAAAAAAATAATGGGACACATTGAAGAGAAAGATATATATATATATATATATATATATATATATATATATATATATATATATATATATATATATATACTAGCCGCAAAGCCGCCCTCCGGGCGGACTTTTTGGCTAGCTCCTGCGGAGGGCTATTGGTGGGCCTTCGGCCCACCACCTGTGTTTGGTGGGCCTTCGGCCCACCAAACATGGACTCTCCAGATAGCCCCTTCTAACTTTCCTGAAATCATGGATGTAGAAATGTATGTATTCCCCCCACCCATTCACTCACCCATTACCCATCACCCCCCACCCATTCACTCACCCATTACCCATCACACCCCACCCATTCACTCACCCATTACCCATCACCACACACCCATTCACTCACCCATTACCCATCACCCCCCACCTATTCCCTCACCCATCACCCATCACCCCCAACCCATCACCCCCCACCCATTCACTCACCCATTCACTCACCCATTACCCATCACCCCCCACCTATTCCCTCACCCATCACCCATCACCCCAACCATCACCCCCCACCCATTCACTCACCCATCACCCCACACCCATTACCCATCACCCCACCCATTCACTCACCCATTACCCATCACCCTACATCAAGGCTTCCTCAATTCTCGCAACCCACTTTTGTTTTCACAATTCTCGCTAATAGGCTGCTAAAAAAAAAGAAAAAAAAAAGTGATCGGATCATCTTATAAATGGGCTTATGACCTTCCCCTGGTCAACCTGATTCCAAAAATGTGCCATATGAGGTGTTTGCGCCACAGGGGGCGGAACCTATACCACATACACACACAGACAGACAGACACACTTTCGCTTATATTATTACTAGCCGCAAAGCCGCCCTCCGGGCGGACTTTTTGGCTAGCTCCTGCGGAGGGCTATTAATGGTGGGCCTTTGGCCCACCATCTGTGTTTGGTGGGCCGAAGGCCCACCAAACACGGACTCTCCAGATAGCCCCTTCTAACTTTCCTGAAATCACGGATGTAGAAATGTATGTATTACCTCCACCCATTCACTCACCCATTACCCATCACCCCCACCCATTCACTCACCCATTACCCATCACCCCCCACCCATTCACTCACCCATTACCCATCACCCCCCACCTATTCCCTCACCCATCACCCATCATCCGCAACCCATCACCCTCCACCCATTACCCATCACCCCACCCATTCACTCACCCATTACCCATCACCCTACATCAAGGTTTCCTCAATTCTCGCAACCCACTTTTTTTTCACAATTATCGCTAATAGGCTGCTAAAAAAAAAAAAAAAAAGTGATCGGATCATCTCATAATTGGGCTTAAAACCTTCCCCTGGTCAACCCAGTTCCAAAAATGTGCCATATGAGGTGATTGCGCCACGGGGGGCGGAACCTATACCAGACACACACACACACACACACACACACAGACAGACACACTTTCGCTTATATTTACCATTACCCATCACCCCCCACCTATTCCCTCACCCATCACCCATCACCCCCCACCCATTCACTCACCCATCACCCCACACCCATTACCCATCACCCCACCCATTCACTCACCCATTACCCATCACCCTACATCAAGGCTTCCTCAATTCCCGCAACCTACTTTTGTTTTCACAATTCTCGCTAATAGGCTGCTAAAAAAAAAAAAAAAAAAAAAAAAAGTGATCGGATCATCTCATAAGTGGGCTTATGACCTTCCCCTGGTCAACCTGATTCCAAAAATGTGCCATATGAGGTGTTTGCGCCACGGGGGGCGGAACCTATACCACACACACACAGACAGACAGACACACTTTCGCTTATATTATTATAATATATATATATATATATATATATATATATATATATATATATATATATATATATATATATATATATATATATATATATATATATATATATATATATATATATATATATATATATATATATATATATATATATATATATATATATATATATATATATATATATATATATATATATATATATATATATATATACAGAGAGAGAGAGAGAGAGAGAGAGAGAGAGAGAGAGAGAGAGAGAGAGAGAGAGAGAGAGAGATTATGTGAGTGAGTTAGAGCGAACGAGGAAGAGTATACCTTCCAATGGTCTTCCCAGTATTACTGGAACTTGAAATTGAAGCGAAACACACAAATGCGGGGGCTTTAGCTGTACTGCTACTACGCAACTACTGCCTGCAGCGCGCCGCACCGTCTCACGTCAGACATGAGCACTCGAGTGAAAGTACACTTACTGAAAGTCAGTATAATGAGGTTAAAGTTTATCATATAAGAATAGTACTCTTCTCAAAAAGTATCCCTTCGATACTTTTGTATCCATTGCGAGGAACTCTAACATTGTACCGCCATATATGCAGCATTTCCCAGCACCCCCTAAAATTGATTTCAGCACCCCCTGGGGGTGCTAGCACCCCAGGTTAAAGCCGCGGTCACATGAGCAACTTTTCCGTCAATATTCAGGCTGCAATTATTCAGCAAAGGCAACACCTTGCCGTGTTTTGGTCACACGGACTTTCAGAGGTAGCAATAATTTGAATGGCAATTTTAGCTTCTCAAGATGTATCTGAAGAAGCGTCTTTGGAAAAATAGGGAGAAATAGGGAGAAACTGGTTAACAAATAGGGTGGTGAATGATTGAAATGGATTCTTGTGTATCAGACATATAACATTCAACATTCAACATCAAAGTGATCAATAATAAGTTGGTATCCCCTAAAAATGTTAGTTATTAATAGACCGTCAACAAAGAAAATGTATACCAGCCCTAACTCATTTAAATTTTTCATGGTGTTTTGTATCCTTCAAATCGCTTAAAAACACGTACAAGAGGGTACAGGGCTTCACAATTCGTCTTGTAATCGGTTCTTGCCACTATGTAGCTATGTATTTCAACTTCTGTATATTGAATTAGAGCGTGCATTAAAAATAAATTTCAAATAATATGCGTTTGTGGTGGGAATTTAGTGACAATATTCTGGCAAGAATATTGTCACCAACACGAACATGCTCGTGTTCATAAACTCGCAATTAGAACTCGCAATTATATCCGAGTTTGGGCCGCGTTTGTGTTGCCGGGTGTAATATTGCCAGAAAAATTGTCCGTGTGACCGCACCTTAAGAAACACTGCAGTCTAGTCTAGAATCTAGATATTTTCACACTGGGACGTATCCTATACCGACATAATCGGAAAATTATGCACATACAGGGACGATGCTTGAACATTTATTTTTACTTTCATCTTGTCACAATGACAAGAAGTCTATTGTCATGAAAGACGAATTACATTTTGTCATGTTGACAAACCCAATCTTGTCATGGTTAAGAAGTTAAGATCTTGTCAGTGTGACAAGATTTATCTTGTGTGATTTTAGACATGTTCGCAGATCAAGCTTTTTCTTGTCACACTGACAAGTCTCTGTTTAGTGAAACTCTAAACACAGAATAGCCGAAATCACACTGACAAGATCTCTTCCTCATTTTCTTGTGCACATGATAAGTTCGTAATCTTGTCATGAAATTCAACGTACTCGTGAAATATTTTTCAATGTAATTCAATCAATAATTTACTTTGTGCAAACTTGAGTGAAATATTTTCAGCTTGTACACTTTATTTGTTTTTAATCAATCAGTCCATCTCTTTATCCATCAATCTATCTAACTATATCTATATATATATCTGTCAATTTTAATATATATATATATATATATATATATATATATATATATATATATATATTAAATATGTGCTCACACGCACGCGCGTGTGCACACACACACACACACACACACAAACACCGCCAGGATGGTCAAGTTGATAGAGTGCTGGCCTGCCATTCTGTGGTAGGCGGTTCGAATCCTCAGTGCTCCCGTGGATTTTTTACTGACAAATTCTGGTGGTAACTGTCACCCTTGTGCAAGGGGATGGGGGGGTGTGGTGTGTGATGTGTGAGGTCCCAGAATTACCTTAAGATCGATAATAATGAGCTCCAAGCTCGCACCGGGTGGGTGAAACTGGCGATCGCAAGCCAGCTCACGTGGACAAGACCATGGGTGAATAACACACACATATGCATACATCAGAAAAAATATATATATGAGAGAGAGAGAGAGAGAGAGAGAGAGAGAGAGAGAGAGAGAGAGAGAGAGAGAGAGAGAGAGAGAGGGAGGAAGAAAGACGTCATGCACTGCAGTAAGGTGGCCGAGTGGTGTTCCCCTATGCGAAGTATAAACCTCGCAGCCTATTACTGTACACATGCTGTTCACGAGATATAAGCGCTTTTTATATTTTCATTATATTTTTATGCCAGACTACTATAGATTCGGCATTTTGGATTATATAGCAATCTGAACAATCATGTCAGGATGCACATTGACGATAAAAAGTTCAAACTTTTTGTGTAGGAATAGATCTATGTTGAACCCATAACGTGCAGCGCGGATGGTGGAAGGCTCCCCCAGTGTAGGCAAGCAGTGCCCAGGTTCTTCCTTCACACATTCAATAATCGACCCACGATAGCGCCACTAATTTCATTATTAAAGCTATCGTGAAATTTGACAACGATAAACGCAGGCCACGATAGCCTCACAACAATTCACGTTACACTATACAATCAAGTCACGCTGCCTGTAAGTATGTTGCGTGTCATGACGGTCGTAAGATTGTCACGATGGAGTCATGATAGCTCTAAAACTAAGTCACGAATGGAAAATTAACGGTCATTTTGTTGTCACGATAGAGCTACGACAACCACGACAGTGTCATGACGGTGCCATGAACGTATCACGACCGCGTCAAGAGCTAGCAACATGCCTCACACGGGGGTTGGTGTTGATGATGGAGAAGGAAGGTTAGATATGAAAGTGGGGGAAATAGGGGTGGATGTTGGTGATAGAGAAGGGGTGGGGAAACGGGGGTGTGGGGGGGGGGGTGTTATGATAAAGAAGGGGGTGTTGGTGTTGGTGGGGAAACGGGTGGGTGATGGAGAAGGCGTTGGTGGTGGTGGTAGCGCGTTTTTGCGACCGCTCTGGCCAGGTCTGGACTGGGCTAGTCCTGGGCGGCCACTGTTTTCGCGAGGCAGATTGGACCGGGCTGGGGCGGCATTTTGGAAGGGGCTCTAAACTACACCCTCTTAGCGTCCTAAGACCGACTTAGTTATACCGGGCCAAGAAGATTACTAAGAAAGCATTTTCGGGCGTCATCTTAGCCTCGTGTAAGGGGACAGAAGGCCAACCCTTCTTAGTGCCACCTAACCAATCAGCGCGCGCGACACAAGTCTGTATTTGGCGGGAAATACGTATACCACGCCGAGTGTCTGTCTCTCTCTCTCTCTCTCTCTCTCTCTCTCTCTCTCTCTCTCTCTCTCTCTCTCTCTCTTTCCCTTCTCTCGCTCTCTCTCTCTTTCCCTTCTCTCTCTCTCTCTCTCTCTTCTCCTCTCTCTTCTCTCTCTCTCTCTCTCTCTCTCTCTCTCTCTCTCTCTCTCTCTCTCTCTCTCTCTCTCCTTTTTTTTTCTTCTATTATTTCTTCTCCCTCCTCTTCCTTCTCCTTGAGTTGCCAGATATGTATTTCTGCTAGTCACAGTGCAGTGTACACGCCGAGGGAGTCTCTCTCTCTCTCTCTCTCTCTCTCTCTCTCTCTCTCTCTCTCTCTCTCTCTCTTCTCCTTTTTTTTCTTCTATTATTTCTTCTCCCTCCTCTTCCTTCCCCCTTTTCATCCTCCACACACACATATCATAGCCAGTATGTGATATTATCGTGAATAACGACACTTTTTTTCTGGTGTGTTTTGATATGTTTAGAATTAATCTGCTAACCGTTTCTGTCGCAAATCATATCTATTCCGCCCAGCCCACCCCTATATATATAGTATATATATAGCCCACACCTATATATATATACATAGTGTATTATACAGCCTAATATACTATATACAGTCTAAAATATATAATATATAACCAATAATATAACCATTGTTGTTATGGTGACGGAGAAAATTGCGGGCTAAGACGACCCCAACCCTGCCTTAGTTTACACTCGCTGCACTGTCTTAGGCGGAGCGAACTTTGCTCCGAAAATGTACACCTAGCGCTAAGATGGTCTTAGTCCCCTAAGATGGTCTTAGTAGTGTTCCAAAATGCCGCCCCTGGAACAGAAGAGACTGGGCCAGGCCAGCGAGCAGGACCACCTTGGACTAGTGTGGGGAGAACTGGCGCATGCGCACTACAGTCAGCGGGGAAGACGACCAGGAGCTTCTCGTGCTGCTGATAAGACATGAAACACCATGATGGCCGACCATAAGACTAAAGTAATTTCACGAAAAATTACAATATTCGCAATTTGCTGAAACAACATCTTGGGAAATGAATGTACCGTCAACAACACTATAGTCGCCACTGCACTAATGTCACCAGGCGCCATATATTACGAATTTTAGCATCACTACAGACTTGTATGTGTCACTGAAGACATGTACCATAGCTATAGTGTTATGTAGATAATGTAAACTACATACTGTGCACGTGATGTGATCTGTAGTGATGCTAAAACTCGTAATATATGGCCCCCTGCGACATTATAGTTTAGTGGCGACTATAGATAGTGTTATTAACGGTAAATTAAATTAAATTTCATCATTCATTTTTTCATAGTCATCTCTGCAACTTGACTTCCCATTGAGAAGTCAAGTAATAAAAAACGCGCGCTTTTTTAAAAATGTGTGAATTTCTGCCCAGAGAACCGCCCACTCGATCCCCCAGCCAATAGGAACGACGAATGGGATGGGGCTAGTCGCGATGTATTTTAGCGAGCATCAGTCCAGTCTGACCCGGCCTGGACTGGACTGGCACAGAGCAGGAAAGTCACGAAAACGCGCTTTATATCTATACTAGCCGCAAAGCCGCCCTCCGGGCAGACTTTTTGGCTAGCTCCTGCGGAGGGCTATTGATGGGCCTTCGGCCCACCAAACACAGACGCTCCAGATAGCCCCTTCTAGCTTTCCTGAAATCATGATTGTATGTATTAACGCAAACCCATTCACATCACCCCCAACCCATTCACTCACCCATTAGCCATCACCCTCCACCCATTCACTCACCCATTACCCATCACCCTCCACCCATTCACTCACCCATTACCCATCACCACACACCCATTCACTCACCCATTTCCCATCACCCCCCATCTATTCCCTCACCCATCACCCATCACCCCCCACCCATTCACTCACCCATTACCCATCACCCTACATCAAGGTTTCCTCAATTCTCGCAACCCACTTTTTTCACAATTCTCGCTAATAGGCTGCTAAAAAAAAGAAAAAGAAAGTGATTGGATCATTTCATAAGTGTGCTTAAAACCTTCCCCTGGTCGAGCTGGTTCCAAAACTGTGCCATATGAGGGGATTGGGGCACTGGGGGCGGCACCTATCGCGGACAGACAGACAGACAGACACACACACAATTTCGCTTATATTATTATAGATATATATCTGTCAATTTTAATATTTATGCCTGTGCTCACACGCACGCGCGTGTGCACACACACACACACACACACACACACACACACAACAACCCGCCAGGATGGTCAAGTTGATAGAGTGCTGGCCTGCCATTCTGTGGTAGGCGGTTCGAATCCTCAGTGCTCCCGTGAATTTTTTACTGACAAATTCTGGCGGTTACTGTCCCCCTTGAGCAAGGGGATGGGGGTGTGTGGTGTGTGATGTGTGAGGTCCCAGCATTACCTAAAGATCGGTAATAATGAGCTCCAAGCTCGCACCGGGTGGGTGAAACTGGCGATCGCAAGCCAGCTCACGTGGACAAGACCATGGGTGAAAAACACACACATATACATACATCAGAAAAGATATATATATATATATGAGAGAGAGAGAGAGAGGGAGGAAGAAAGACGTCGTGCACTGCAGTAAGGTGGTCGAGTGGTGTTCCCATATGCGAAGTATAAACTTCGCAGCCTATTACTGTACACAAGCTGTTCACGAGATATAAGCGCTTTTTATATTTTCATTATATTTTTATGCCAGACTACTATAGATTCAGCATTTTGGATTATATAGCAATCTGAACAATCATGTCAGGATGCAAATTGACGATAAAAAGTTGAAACTTTTTGTGTAGAATAGATCTATGTTGAACCCATAACGTGCAGCGCGGATGGTGGAAGGCTTCCCCAGTGTAGGCAAGTAGTGCCCAGGCTCCCTTCACACATTCAATAATCGAACCACGATAGCGCCACTAATTTCATTATTAACGCTATCGTGAAATTTGACCACGATAAACGCAGGCTACGATAGCCTCACAACAATTCACGTTACACTATTGTAAAGTGACTTTTGGTATGTCACTTTTAGGGTGAGCAGAAACAGGTATCTCTGCTTTGATAGTGGTTTAATAACTTGGGTAAAAAGGGGTAACAGGTTAGGTGACTCGCCGACTGGTGAGTTGCTCCTGCCGTGGTTGGATGTGACTTGGTGACTTGGAAGACTTGTGAGTTGCTGGTACCGAGGTCTGTGTTCAGGTGACTCTCCTCTACAGAAACCTCTTTATAAAGCATCACGATACTCAAGACCTGACGCCTAATGACCTGACGACCTGAACACCTGACTACCTGAACATCTGGCGAGGCTGAGGTCGAGTTTAAAGGATTAGTGGTATTGCCTAGGGATTGGATTAGCCAGGTGTTCCAGGACTCAACATAAAGTATACAGAACACAGAACACAGAACACGGTTGAACACATAGTTGAACACCAATAATAATAATACTAATACTAATACTACACTATACAAACAAGTCTAGGGCTGAGAATTAGAAGGGCCAATGTCAAAAAATGGCTAATTTGAGATAAGTCCACCACCGAACTGGAAATTTATGTTTCTATCATTGCAAGAAAGGCCAATGTCGTCTATGCGTCATGGGAGCCACAAGAGCGCTCTATTCTGAGCCAAAGTCGAGTGATGAATCAAAAATATTTATGCTAGAAGGGCTAATATAGAGATTGGCCCTTCTTGCATTCAGTTATTTGAACCATAGAGGGCTGAGCTGCGAGGCCAATGTCAACTTAAGCCTTTCTTGCACGCTATGCTGTTGATAACTCATAGACGTACTAAATTTTTCAAATAATATTTCTAACCATTTTTACTGTTATTAATGTGGTTGTATTACCTATTATTATCCATAACAAAACTAGTAGTAATAACATGTGGGATATCAGTGAATGCCCGTTGAGACACATCAGAACTTGGCAGGCTGAAACATGAACGGACACGCTAGCCACAGTTCCCTGACAGCCCCACATCTCCCGCCTCCCTCCCTCCTGTCTCCCTCTAGCAGCCTTCGTATCAGTTCGTCATTATGGAGGACTAGCCGCAAAGCCGCCCTCCGGGCGGACTTTTTGGCTAGCTCCTGCGGAGGGCTACTGGTGGGCCTTCGGCCCACCAAACACAGACTCTCCAGATAGCTCCTTCTAACTTTTCTGAAATCATGGATGTAGAAATGTATGTATTAACGCCAACCCATTCACATCACCCCCAACCCATTCACTCACCCATTACCCATCACCCCCCACCCACTACCCATCACCCCCCACCCATTACCCATCGCCACACACCCATTCACTCACCCATTACCCATCACCCCCCACCTATTCCCTCACCCATCACCCATCACCCTCCACCCATTCACTCAATCATCACCCCACACCCATTACCCATCACCCTACATCAAGGTTTCCTCAATTCTCGCAACCCACTTTTTTTTTCACAATTCTCGCTAATAGGCTGCTAAAAAAAAGAAGAAGAAAGTGATCGGATCATCCCCAAAATGGCCTTAAAACCTTCCCCTGGTCAACCTGGTTCCAAAACTGTGCCATATGATGGGATTGCGCCACGGGGGACGGAACCTATAACACACACATACACACACACTTTCGCTTATATTAATATTAGATAGATAGTGATACAGATGATTCTGTTAATGATAAAGACTACAAACCGTCTTCAAAAGAATCTGATGAAGAGAAGGAATCCCTCCAAGGTAATACAATACTATTCTGAAGTTACACGTAGGCGGCCTCATCTATAATAATATAAGCGAAAGTGTGTGTGTGTGTGTATGTGTGTCTGTGTGTGTGTGTGTGTTTGTGTGTGTGTGGTATAGGTTCCGCCCCCCGTGGCGGAATCCCATCATATACCACATTTTTGGAATCAAGTTGACCAGGGGAAGGTTTTAAGCCCACTTATGAGATGATCCGATCACTTTTTTTTTCTTTTTTTTAGCAGCCTATTAGCGATAACTGAAAAAAAGTGGGTTGCGAGAATTGAGGAAACCTTGATGTAGGGTTAGGGTGATGGGTAATGGGGTGAGTGAATGGGTGGAATGATGGGTAATGGGTGTGGGGTGATGGGTGAGTGAATGGGTGATGGGTGAGGGAATAGAGGGGGGGTGATGGGTAATGGGTGAGTGAATGGGTGGGGGTGATGGGTAATGGGTGAGTGAATGGGTGGGGGGTGATGGGTAATGGGTGAGTGAATGGGTTGGGGGTGATGTGAATGGGTTGGCGTTAATACATACATTTCTACATCCATGATTTCAGGAAAGTTAGAAGGGGCTATCTGGAGAGTCTGTGTTTGGTGGGCCTTTGGCCCACCAAACACAGGTGGTGGGCCGAAGGCCCTACAATTGCCCTCCGCAGGAGCTAGCCAAAAAGTCCGCCCGGAGGTCAGCTTTGCGGCTAGTGAATAATATAGCTTGAGCTTTTAGCCTCACATATTACCAATTCTTACGAATTACGTTAATATGCTAAAACATCTAACGAATAGCTAATATAAAGTTGAGTTTAGTATTATTATCTTTATTTATTTTTTCTGCGAACTTTATTTTATTTCTCTTAAAATAGGTGATGTACCAACAGCTGGAAGACATCGGAGTAGAAAACGGATTAGGCAACCCTTACTGTGGAAGAGAAATGTTCGTAAAAAGAAGAAGGCTAGAGGAGAAGAGTATATTTCCACTACAGGAAAATTGGTTGGTCAACCTATGAGAAGCCCATGCCGGGAAAGCTGTCGGAAAAAGTGCTATGAGAAGTTTACAGAAGAGGATCGAAGGATGATATACCAAGAATACAGATATGCGACACCAGAAGCACAAAATCAAATCCTCTGTGGTTTCATAAAAGAAGAAAAGAAGAAAACTCATAGGTTGCGACGCAACGAAGAAGGGGAAAGCAGAAGAAAATTTACAAGGCACTACTTTCTTAAGAAGAAAGAAGCAGTACCTGATAAAGAAGTGTGCCAAAAAATGTTTCTATCTACTTTTGGTATAAAACTCAAGAAAGCTAGAATTATAACAGAAAAGATGCGACAGTCAGAAAGTAGCATTGCTTCACCAGATGGAAGAAGGAGACATGGAAAACAGGAAAATATCCCCAGAATCACTCGGGATGATTAAGAAGCATATCAACAAGTTCCCAGCCTGGAAAAGTCACTGTACTAGGGCAGACTCAGAAAGGAAATATTTAAATCCTGATCTCACAATAGCTCAGATGTATCGACTATACAAAGAATACTGCCATGAAAACAACATACTACCAGAAAAAGAATCAATGTACAGAAAAGTGTTCAATGAAGACTTCAATCTGTCCTTCCATCACCCAGCACAGGACACCTGTGAAAAATGTGACACTTTTAAAGCATCCCTAATGACTGCTGGTGAGGATGAAAAAAATCGCAATGAAGAAGAGAAAACAAAACACCATGAATTGGCAGAGATGGTTTACAAACAAAAGAGAGTTGATAAAGAGTTTGCTGCTAGAAACAAGGGAATTGTTACTGCATCCCTTGACCTCCAGAAAGTACTGCCGTGCCCAATGTTGCAGACAGGAATTGTTTACTACAAGAGACAACTTGCTGTGTACAACTTAAACATTTATGCAACTGGTGTGGAGGGAAATAAAGCACACTGCATGATGTGGGATGAAACAGTTGCAAGAAGAGGTGGCCAAGAAATAGGTTCGTGTGTAATGAAATGGCTAAATGGACTGCCAGACGACATTAAGGATGTTAGGCTTTACAGTGACTCATGTGGAGGCCAAAATAGAAACCATTTCTTTGCAGCCATGCTTATGCACGTGTCCGTGAGTAAGGGATTAAAAATTACTCATTCCTTCTTAGAACCTGGTCATACACACACTCGGCCATAGGACACACTCGGTAGCAGCGGTACAGGCAAGACGTGCCCGGGACAGCTCCTGGATTTATCATTCACTGTCCTACCGAAGCTTCACAAGAGAAATGGCGCAACAAACCGTTGGCACTAGTTTAGAACAGCTAGTCAAAGCAAAATTGGAAGAAGAAATGGAGCTTTTGTCTTCTGAAGGGAGAGATTCTACCAGGGGAAGCAAAAATGCTAAGGACGTTGCTGCTGCCATCATGCCAGGTATTGCTAATATAATAGCTGTGGTTGTCTCCGCCGCAGTATCGACAGCAGTTAAGGATATCACAGACAAATTACTGCTTCATTCTGATGTGACACAAAAAATCAACCTACAACATCGCTATGATAATAATCGGCTGGAGCAGTACACAAGAAGGGACAATCTGAGAATATTTGGTATTGAAGAGGATTCAGACGAGGATGAAGACGTCTTGCAAGCAAAGGTTATTGAAATTGCTGCTGTTGTTGGGGTGAATATAGAGGCAGATGATATATCTATCGCTCATCGTTTGGGAAAGGCTGGAGAGAGCAGCAGGCCTGTAATTGTGCGATTTTGCTATCGGAAGAAGAGAAACGCAGTGATAATCAACAAGAAAAAGCTGAAGGAGAAACAAAGGAAAGTCTACATCAACGAGGACTTGACACCCCTAAGGGCAACGATGCTGAAAATGATCAAGGAACAAGCGGTAGTGAGGAATGTTACCACCAGAGACGGAAGAATATTGGCATGGCTCGTCGACAAGGCGATAACTACACCGGAGGAACTACATAAGGTCAGCATTGATTCACCTGATTGGAAGCGTCTCAAACTGGATCACCTGATGAAGTAGGATGGCGCTGGAGTACAGCACTATCCAGCTCTCGTTCAGTACTCTGCATGCAACAACACTGTGAGTCAAACAGTTTATATACAATCCATAACACCTACATATAGTGCAGTACCTATACAAAACACAACACCCACAAGTGACACAACAGAGATACATAACCCACTACCTCAACAAGACACTACATCGACTCAAACAAGCAATAGTCTTGAGCACACACGCAGTAATACGCGTAAGCAGACCACGACACACTCACGCAGCGCCACTCCACAAGGTCTTACGACCAACATAACGACCACTCAGAGTTTAAGCCTTAACATTTTGACGATCAATGTTTGCGGGTTAAAATCTAAACTATCATTAAAAGAGTTTATTGTGTTTATCATGAATTATGATGTAGTGTGCATGTGTGAAACCAAATGTGATAATGCCGATATGAACAACATACACACTCAGAAATGAGGGGTATATTAAGGGTAGAATTGTTACATCGCACCATCACTACCCTTTTTAAACCCTATGTCCAGGCTGGAGGGTAGATGCTGCCGATTATACCCTTCATCTACCCTTTATCTACCCTTTTTAGACGTGAGGGATGAGAAAGGGTATATTTGGGGTTGGAAAAGGGTATATTTGGGGTTGGAAAAGGGTATATTTGTAAGGGTAGAAAAAGGGTAGCAGTATTTCATCACTACAAACACCCTTTTTCTACCCTTTTCCTGCCCTTCTTTTCTAAGAGTGTAAGGAATGTTATGGAAAATAGTGGATTTGATATTGTCTATAAGAACAGGAACGCCTTAAGTAGATATAAATCCGGAGGTCTCTTAATTGCTGTAAGAAACGCTGTGAGTTTTAGTTGGAAAGAAATCAAAAGTAGTGATGAAACCTTACTATCTGTATGCGTATATGGACGAGAGGTTGGTTTAGAGAAAAACTTGTTTATCACGTGTGTTTACATTCCTCCCAGTCACTCACGGTATGGCAAGCCACAACACTTTGATGAGCTTGATGAATTATTTCTATCTAATTCTGACTGTTATCATGTTGTATGTGGTGACTTTAACGCCCATACTGGCACTTTGTCTGACGTTGCTCGAATCAGTGAGGATACAGTTAGTAATCTACCAACAGAAATTGATGTTAATTGTGTTTTAAGTTCCTCAGGTTGTTTACAGAATAGATTCAATCAGGATGGTACACCTGACAGAAGCTCTTACGGTAAGAAATTAGTTGAAGTGTGTAAAAATAATAATGTTGTTATATTTAACGGTAGAATTGGTTATGATATGGGGATTGGAAAATACACAACCACCTACAATACAACTATTGATTACGTTATTGGTACGCACAATATTGTTAAGCATGTGAAAATATTTAAGGTATTAGAATTCAATCCATTGTATTCCGATGTACACTGTGGTATACAGACTGTGTTAGAATTTTCTTGCCTGGTGAGACAAGCGTGTTAAGAGAGTAGTGAAGTGAATGAAGCATCTTGTGTAAGACCGGGAAGATGGGAAAATGAGAGAAAGAGTGAGTACGTGGAAAGTGTGGATGGTAACAGGGTGAATGAGCTGCTTGACGGAGTGGATGACATGACTGTGGATGACATAACTCACCAGTTAAAACTTGTGTTAATAGAACCAGCTTTAAAGAGTTTTTCACAGAGTAGTAAGAGCAAATATATAAAAAAGAGTAATAATGCTAATATGAAAGGATATGACAAACAGTGCTTTATTGCTAGAAAAGTATACCACAAAGCTAAAAATAAACATAATAAACATAAAAGTATCACTACGTATAATGCTATGATAGAGAAAAGTAAGAAATACAAGAAAGAAATAACAAGGGCGAAGAATAAAGAAAATCTCAATATAGTAAAACAACTAAGAGTAGTCAAAAGTAAAGATCCAAGGTTATATTGGAAAATATTAAAAGGTGATCAAAGTAACAATGAGAGCAAGGTTATACTTGACGAATTTTACGACCATTTTAGATTGCTATTTACCGATGATGACTATAATAACGAGGACATTAACTATGAAATCATTGGTGAGAACAACTCGCCTTTATTGAATAGTCCTATCACTTCTGATGAGATAAAAATATGCATAAGTAAGCTAAAAAATAATAAATCGCCTGGTGTTGATAATATAATTAATGAATACATTAAATGCACGCAAGAATTACTGTGTCCCTTATACGTCAAACTATTCAATAAGATATTGGATACGGGTGTTTTTCCATCAGAGTGGGCGACTGGGGTAATAGTGACGTTATACAAGAACAAGGGAGACGCTAACGACACGAACAATTACAGGGGAATTACTTTGTTAAGCTGTTTGGGAAAATTATTTACATCCATTCTGAACGATCGACTTAAACAATATTCTGAGGCTAATCATATAATTAATGAAACGCAGGCAGGTTTTAGGCAGGAATATTCTACCCTGGACCACATGTTTTTGCTCAAATGTGTTATTGACTTGTGTAAGTGGAAGAAGAGAAAATTGTTTTGTTTGTTTGTAGACTACAAAAAGGCATTTGATATGGTGTGGAGAGAAGGTTTATGGTATAAACTTGTTAGGGATGGTATTAACGGTAAATTGTTGAAGGTTGTTCATAGTATGTACAATAATATTAAGTCTTGCGTAATGCTGGATCAACAACTGTCTGACACATTTACGTGTAACACGGGTGTGAGACAGGGAGAAAACCTATCGCCACTGCTCTTTGCTTTTTATGTTAATGACTTACAAAAAAAGCTTATTGAATGTAATTGTAACTATTTAGATTTCGATAATGATCTTCTGAATGTTTATTTAAGTTTATTAGTGTTGATGTATGCAGACGATACAGTGGTACTATGTAGTAGTGAGGCAAACATGAAACAGGCACTAACAGCTCTTCATAGTTATTGTTCCGAGTGGAAATTAAAAGTTAATGGTAGTAAGACTAAAATTGTAGTGTTTAGCCGGGGTCAAGTACAAACAAGTAATTACAATTTCAAATTTGGTGGTGAGGAATTAGAGGTAGTTAGCGAGTATAAATACTTAGGTATATTGTTTAATTATAATGGGAGGTTTAGGAAGGGGGAGTTGGAATTAAAGGAACAAGCAAAGAGGGCCTTGTACGCGCTAATTGGCACCTCACGTAAATATGACTTGCCAGTTGACATTCAAATTGAATTGTTTAACACTATGGTTGTACCCGTATTAACATACGGTTGTGAAGTCTGGGGTGATAATATCATACGGGAGGTAGAACTATTACAAATGAAATTTCTGAAACATATTTTGTATATACACAGATATACTAGCACCGATATTGTATATGGATAACTAGGGGTGTATCCACTTGAAATTACTATTAAGTGTAGGATGATTAATTACTGGTCTAAATTGATTATGGGAAAACAAACAAAATTAAGTTATGTAATGTACAACTGTTTATTGCAGCTACACACAAGTGGTGTTTATATATCGCCATGGCTAGAATGTATAAGGAATATATGTATTGAGTGTGGTTTGCCAGTAGTGTGGATGAAGCAAACTATTAACAACCCAAAATGGTTTAGGAAAGCGGTGGAACAGAAATTAAAAAATATATGGATAACAACTTGGTATAGAAATGTAACAAGCAGAGGCATTTGCAGTAGTTATATGATGTATAAAGAAGTTTATGGGATTGAAGAGTATTTAGCCAAACTAAATAAAACTAATCGTATCTCTCTAACTAAATTCCGCACAGGAAATAATCAGCTGCCAATTATTACTGGAAGACATAGTCAAATAAGCAGGGAAGAGCGTTATTGTACTCAATGTAATAACGGACAACTAGGAGACGAATATCATGTTCTGTTGCAATGTCAAAATGAGGAAATTATTCAGTTAAGAACCAGATACATACCAGAGTATTACAGGTTACACCCAAGTCACTCTAAATTTACAATGCTGATGCAGAACAAAAATGTAATAATATTAACAAATTTAGCACAATTTGTAAATGCTTTGATTAAGCTGTTTAGATGATTTTTCGGTTATGAATGTGTATATATATTACACAGGAGCTGTGCTCCATACTTTTTATAAAGTCTGAGCAAATAAATATATTCTATTCTATTCTATTCTATTCACATGGAAGCAGACACCATTCATGCCTTGATAGAAAAACATAAGAAATAAACTTCTGCAATTATTGAGGTGCCACGGGACTGAAGCACAACCATCAGAGCTATCCACAGAAAAAATAAGTTACATGTGACTGAAATGCAAACAGCTGATTTCAAGAACTTAAAAAATTTGTACATGCGTGTTGGCCCTCTGGTGAATCGCCACAAAGAAAATCAATGGACAACCAGTAAACTGGATGAAAATTAAGAGGATGGAGTAAAATGCAAATGAAATTGGCCAGATCATGTGCTGGACATCCTTCTGCCAAAATGCTACACCACAACATTTAGATTTGAGAAGAAAGGGAAAAGGAAGACCACCAAGCTGGATCTTCCCACAGCTTGAAGACGGACCAATGAAAATTCCACCAAAAAAGTTGAAGGATTTGATGGATCTCCTTCCACTTATTTCTGCAGGAAGCAGGCATTTCTACAGGAGCCTGCAGGCAGCAGAAGAGGCTGCAGATGATGTTTATTTAGATGATAATCCCAGTGTTTGACTGTCATGTTTAATGTCATCATGTTTATGGCTCATAGACATTAAAACATTACTTCTTTTTTCTTGAAGCTAACATGGCTGTATGCTTTTTGCAGATTTTTAGTTTATGGATTATGAGTAATCTACAAAACATGAAAAAAATATTTGTATTAGGTAATGGATCAGTCAGTCATTTTTTTCTCTTTTTTATCCTATGATTCATTATGCTTTTCTTTAATTTCAAACAAGAATTTCATAGATATCCTATTAGATATACTAAAAAATACTGTTTAAGTTGAAAATTTCGTTGAATGAGCATTATTCTCTCTTTATATTCATTCCAGTGTTTTTTTGGAGTTAGTGGAAAATGGAAATTTTAAAACTTGGATTCTCATATTTATATTCTTTGGAATGCAAAGTAATAATAACATGCTTTAAATAGGAAATGATAGGTTATAATTAAGTAATTACTGAAAAAAATTCTTTAATTTGCTGTTATTATTTGATTTTTAATAAAGGATGCAATATTGCAAATGCATTTTTCTCAAAACACAGATATGTGACATTGGCCTTTCTTGTTCTAAGCCCTAGAAGTCACGCTGCCTGTAAGTATGTGGCGTGTCATGACGGTCGTAAGATTGTCACGATGGAGTCATGATAGCTCTAAAACTAAGTCACGAATGGAAAATTAACGGTCATTTTGTTGTCACGATAGAGCTACGACAACCACGACAGTGTCATGACCAAGGTAAAAAGACAGAAGGTAACGTCACCTCCCTTTTGCCGCGCTGGGGGAAGTGACGTCAATAAGAATTAAGAGGGCGAGGAGGAGGGTGAGTGTGAAAGAGAAGATGGGGGAGGAGGAGAAGGAGGAGGTAGGGGAAGGGGTAGGAGAAGGTAAGGGAAGGGAGGAGGTATGAACATAAGAACATAAGAAAATAAGGCATAGCCTTGCATGTCAGGTGGGAAATGAACTTTGCTTGTCCCGCTAAGCGGCAACAGCGGCACAAGCAAAGGGTCTCGTCCCCAGCTTGTGTGCTAGCTAGAATCTCTCTCTCTCTCTCTCTCTCTCTCTCTCTCTCTGTCGAGTACACAATACTGATCAAGGTAAAGAATATGGGTGGCTTACGGGATGAGAGAGAGAGAGAGAGAGAGAGAGAGAGAGAGAGAGAGAGAGAGAGAGAGAGAGAGAGAGAGAGAGAGAGAGAGAGAGAGAGAGATATGGTGGGAGGTGTCAGGTGTCGGGTCGGCGGTGAGGCCTGAGTGAGGCCATAACATATTTGAACCGTGGCGCCGTTGGCGCGATACCCATTGACGTCATGCGCACAAAGGACTGATTTTGCCTCGACGCCCCGGGGAGGTGACGTTACCTTCTGTTTCTTTATCTTGGTCATGACGGTGCCATGAACGTATCACGACCGCGTCAAGAGCTAGCAACATGCCTCACACGGGGGTGGGTGTTGATGATGGAGAAAGAAGGTTAGATATGAAAGTGGGGGAAATAGGGGTGGATGTTGGTGATAGAGAAGAGGGGGGTGTTGTGATAAAGAAGGGGGTGTTGGTGTTGGTGGGGAAACGGGTGGGTGATGGAGAAGGCGTTGTTGGTGGTGGTAGCGCGTTTTCGCGACCGCTCTGGCCCGGTCTGGACTGGGCTAGTCCCGGGCGGCCACTGTTTTCGCGAGGCAGATTGGACCGGGCTGGAACGGACGAGACTGGGCCAGGCCAGCGAGCAGGATCACCTTTAACTAGTGTGGGGAGAACTGGCGCATGCGCACTACAGTCAGCGGGGAAGACGACCAGGAGCTTCTCGTGCTGCTGATAAGACATGAAACACCATGATGGCCGACCATATGACTAAAGTAATTTCACGAAAAATTACAATATTCGCAATTTGCTGAAGCAACACCTTGGGAAATTAATGTACCGTCAACAACACTGTAGTCGCCACTGCACTAATGTCACCAGGCGCCATATATTACGAATTTTAGCATCACTACAGACTTGTGTGTGTCACTGAAGACATGTACCGTAGTTATAGTGTTATGTAGAAAATGTAAACTACGTACTGTGCACGTGATGTGATCTGTAGTGATGCTAAAACTCATAATTTATGCCCCCCTGCGACATTATAGTTTAGTGGCGACTATAGATAGTGTTATTAACGGTAAATTAAATGAAATTTCACCATTCATTTTTTCATAGTCATCCCTGGAACTTGACTTCCCATTGAGAACTCAAGTAAATAAAACGCGCACTTTTTAAAAATGTGTGCATTTCTGCCCGGAGGACCGCCCACTCGATCCCCCAGCCAATAGGAACGACGAATGGAATGGGGCCAGTCTCGATGTATTTTAGCGAGCATCAGTCCAGTCTGACCCGGCCTGAACTGGACTGGCCCAGAGCGGTGAACGTCACGAAAACGCGCTTTATATCTATACTAGCCGCAAAGCCGTCCTCCGGGCGGACTTTTTGGCTAGCTCCTGCGGAGGGCTATTAGTGGTGGGCCTTTGGCCCACCACCTGTGTTTGGTGGGACGAAGGCCCACCAAACACGGACTCTCCAGATAGCCCCTTCTAACTTTCCTGAAATCACGGATGTAGAAATGTATGTATTACCCCCACCCATTCACTCACCCATTACCCATCACCCCCCACCCATTCACTCACCCATTACCCATCACCCCCCACCCATTCACTCACCCATTACCCATCACCCCCCACCCATTCACTCACCCATTACCCATCACCCCCCACCTATTCCCTCACCCATCATCCCCAACCCATTCACTCACCCATCACCCCACACCCATTACCCATCACCCCACCATTCACTCACCCATTACCCATCACCCTACATCAAGGTTTCCTCAATTCTCACAACCCACTTTTTTTTCACAAATATCGCTAATAGGCTGCTAAGAAAAAGAAAAAAAAAGTGATCGGATCATCTCATAATTGGGCTTAAAACCTTCCCCTGGTCAACCCGGTTCCAAAAATGTGCCATATGAGGTGATTGCGCCACGGGGGGCGGAACCTATACCAGACACACTTTCGCTTATATTTACCATTACCTATCACACCCCACCTATTCCCTCACCCATCACCCATCACCCCCCACCCATTCACTCACCCATCACCCCACACCCATTACCCATCACCCCACCCATTCACTCACCCATTACCCATCACCCTACATCAAGGTTTCCTCAATTCTCGCAACCCACTTTTTTTTTTCACAATTATCGCTAATAGGCTACTAAAAAAAAAAAAAAAAAAAGATCGGATCATCTCATAATTGGGCTTAAAACCTTCCCCTGGTCAACCCGGTTCCAAAAATGTGCCATATGAGTTGATTGCGCCACGGGGGGCGGAACCTATACCAGACACACACACACACACACACACACACACACACACAGACAGACAGACAGACACACTTTTGCTTATATTATTATAGATTACCCATCACCCCCCACCTATTCCCTCACCCATCACCCCCCACCCATTCACTCACCCATCACCCCACACCCATTACCCATCACCCCACCCATTCACTCACCCATTACCCATCACCCTACATCAAGGCTTCCTCAATTCTCGCAACCTACTTTTGTTTTCACAATTCTCGCTAATAGGCTGCTAAAAAAAAGAGAACAAAAAGTGATCGGATCATCTCATAAGTGGGCTTATGACCTTCCCCTGGTCAACCTGATTCCAAAAATGTGCCATATGAGGTGTTTGCGCCACGGGGGGCGGAACCTATACCACACACACACACACAGACAGACAGACACACTTTCGCTTATATTATTATAATAGAAGATAAAGCGCGTTTTTATATCTATATAAAGCCCCCATCTGTCAATTCTAATATATATGCCTGTGCTCACACGCATGCGCGTGTGCACACACACACACAAACACCGCCAGGATGGTCAAGTTGATAGAGTGCTGGCCTGCCATTCTGTGGTAGGCGGTTCGAATCCTGTGCTCCCGTGGATTTTTTACTGACAAAATCTGGCGGGTACTGTCCCCCTTGAGCAAGGGGATGGGGGTGTGTGGTGTGTGATGTGTGAGGTCCCAGAATTACCTTAAGATCGGTAATAATGAGCTCCAAGCTCGCACCGGGTGGGTGAAACTGGCGATCGCAAGCCAGCTCACGTGGACAAGACCATGGGTGAATAACACACATATACATACATCAGAAAAAATATATATATGAGAGAGAGAGAGGGAGGAAGAAAGACGTCATGCACTGCAGTAAGGTGGCCGAGTGGTGTTCCCCTATGCGAAGTATAAACCTCGCAGCCTATTACTGTACACATGCTGTTCACGAGATATAAGCGCTTTTTATATTTTCACAATATTTTTATGCCAGACTACTATAGATTCGGCATTTTGGATTATATAGCAATCTGAACAATCATGTCAGGATGCAAATTGACGATAAAAAGTTCAAACTTTTTGTGTAGGAATAGATCTATGTTGAACCCATAACGTGCAGCGCGGATGGTGGAAGGCTCCCCCAGTGTAGGCAAGCAGTGCCCAGGCTCCCTTCACACATTCAATAATCGAACCACGATAGCGCCACTAATTTCATTATTAACGCTATCGTGAAATTTGACCACGATAAACGCAGGCCACGATAGCCTCACAACAATTCACGTTACACTATACAATCAAGTCACGCTGCCTGTAAGTATGTGGCGTGTCATGGCGGTCGTAAGATTGTCACGATGGAGTCATGATAGCTCTAAAACTAAGTCGCGAATGGAAAATGAACGGTCATTTTGTTGTCACGATAGAGCTACGACAACCACGACAGTGTCATGACGATGCCATGAACGTATCACGACCGCGTCAAGAGCAACATGCCTCACACGGGGGTGGGTGTTGATGATGGAGAAGGAAGGTTAGATATGAAAGTGGGGGAAATAGGGGTGGATGTTGGTGATAGAGAAGGGGGGATGTTGTGATAAAGAAGGGGGTGTTGGTGGGGAAACGGGTGGGTGATGGAGAAGGCGTTGTTGGTGGTGGTGAGGATGTGAGTGGAGTGGTTAAACGGGGGTGGGTGGTAACACCATGAGGTGATGGAGTAGGGGGTAGGGAGTCGGGGGTGGGTGGAGGTGAATGAGAAAGGGGTGGTGGAGGCGGAAGAGGGTGCAGAAAAGGGCGGGAAGGTAGGGATGAAGGCGGGGGTAACGGTTTTATATCGTCACGATAAACATACGACGATCACGATAGTGTCACGAAGCTGCTACATAGATAACGCTAGCGTGACGATAGACTTA
The DNA here is from genome assembly GCA_016584305.1 of Chionoecetes opilio. Lineage (NCBI taxonomy): Eukaryota > Metazoa > Arthropoda > Malacostraca > Decapoda > Majidae > Chionoecetes > Chionoecetes opilio. Next base: position 125,971 of record JACEEZ010015461.1, on the reverse strand, counting down.
CGATAGCGCTGCGTTAGGTACAAAAAATCGGGGAGCTTCCCGATTTTTTAGTGCATGCACTAACTTTTCGTGGCATTGGCCGAGGGTATCATGTTCGGTCACGATAGACCCATAACAACAGGATCATGACGACGCTACTCATTGCATTGTTGGCGCGATCGTGGTTCGATTGCGGTATGTGTGAAGGGGGCTTAAAGCAATGCCTGAGGCTTGGCACGACAGTAGTGTTGCCAGATGGTGAAAAATTTCAAGCTTCCTGGTGAAAAAAAGAAGTTTGGAACCAGACAATATTTGGTGTAATCTGGTGAAATTGATATTGATGAAATATATATTCATACAGCTAGCTGCTTCCCACAAAAGTACGATAACTAACCCTCTAGGTCTAGAAGAAGTGAGAACTTACACATAAATACACTCTTACCTAAACTAATAATACTTCCTACAAGAAATAAATAAAATTTAAATGAATTAAGCACTGTTTGTAAGAGAAGAAAACTGAAAGTTAATGTGGGCAAAAGTAAAGTGATGGTGTTCGAGAGGAGAAAGAGTGGAGTGATTGATTTTGCAGATTCATGACTTGTAGAGTAAAAAATTAGTGCAAAAAACAATGTAAAATAAGTTTGAATGGACCGATAATGGATGAAGTTTAATGATTTTAAATATCTTGTTCCATTTTGTGCAAGTATGGAAGCATGGAGGGAGAGACAAGAGAGAGGACTTTACAAGAAAGGAAAGTAGTGGGATTCTTGGGGCGCATGACGAAAGGAAGGACCATAAGCATGGACGTAAAAAAGGCACTTTGTGATAGCATTATAGTCCCAACAGTTACACACGCAGAATGAAAGCCAAAGATCCAGGATTCAAGCAGTGAAAATGAGTTACTGGAGAGGTGCCTGTCGTGTGAGCAGAATGGATGGTGAGAGTAATGAAAGTGTAAATAGAAGATTTGGTATGTCTAGTAGGGGAGAGGGAATGAGGTGTGGAGTGGTGGAGGTGGTGAAGCCAAGCACCCTGAGATGGTTTGGTTACGTGGAGAGAATGGGTGAGTGAAATGACAAGAAAGATATATAAGAATAGAATAGATGCTGGGAATATGAGAGGACGATCCCTTGTAAAGTGGGAGGATAGAGTGTTGGAGCATATTATATAATATGTGAGCATATATATGTGAGAGAGAGAGGATGGGAGAGTGAGAGGACTGGAGTGTGCCAGGACGAGATGTATGCACAGGTGGAAATGGAGACTCTTCCTCGGAAAATACAGATACAGGGACGATGCTTGAACATTTATTTTTACTTTCATCTTGTCACAATGACAAGAAGTCTTTTGTCATGAAAGACGAATTACATTTTGTCGTGTTGACAAACACAATCTTGTCATGGTTGACAAGTTAAGATCTTGTCAGTGTGACAAGATTAATCTTGTGTGATTTTAGACATGTTCGCAGAACAAGCATTTTCTTGACACTGACAAGTCTCTGTTTAGTGAAACTAAACACAGAATAGCCGAAATCTTGTCATTATGACAAGATCGGCCTTAGTCATTATAGTCTGACAAGAAAACTCGTCACACTGACAAGATCTCTTCCTCGTTTTCTTCTGCACATGACAAGTTCGTAATCTTGGAATGAAATTCAACGTACTCGTGAAATATTTTTCAATGTAATTCAATAATTTACTTTGTGCAAACTTGAGTGAAATATTTTCAGTTTGTACACTTTATTCTGTATTAATCAATCAGTTCATCTCTGTATCCATCAATCTATCTAACTATATCCATATAATCTGTCAATCGTAATATATATACCTGTGCTCACACGGACACGCGTGCGCACACACACACACACACAAACACCGCCAGAATGGTCAAGTTGATATCGTGCTGGCCTGCCATTATGTGGTAGGCGGCTCGAATCCTCAGTGCTCCCGGGGATTTTTCACTGACAAATTCTGGCGGTTACTGTCCCCCTTGAGCAAGGGGATGAGGGGGGGGGGGGTGAGGTCCCAGCATTACCCTAAGATCGGTAATAATGAGCTCCAAGCTCGCACCGGGAGGGTGAAACTGGCCATCGCAAGCCAGCTCACGTGGAAAAGACCATGGGTGAATAACACACATATACATACATCAGAAAAAATATATATATAAGAGATAGTCCATGAGCCATCCAATTTTTCGGTATCAATTTAGGGGCAAAGGACCATTATGATTGTTGGGATCAGTAGGACCCATAGATAGAGAAAATGTATGATAGCCTTGAAAAAATCAATGTGTTGCAATGCTGTTTTTGTGTATTTTTTGCAACACGTAATTTTCCCCAAATTAATACACATCGGTTTACAAAAACCTTTGTGAAAAAATCTTATTTTGGACTACAATCTTAAAATTTGCAGGGTTATGAGTTAGTGAGATTAAAAATACAAAAAAAATGTAAAATACGAATTTTAGCATCTTATAACCGCTTAATGCCACTTTTTATATAGAAAATACCATTTTTTGATGAAAATCGACAAAACTATGAAACATTCATAATGGTTGATATATAAACCAAACTGTTAGTTGTTCCTTAATCACAATTGAATTTTAAAGCGTTTTTTATTCGTATAAATTTTTTGTCAGATGCATTGTTTAAGAGTTAGAGACATCATTTTGTAATATGAGTGTTATCGTTCCTAGCAGCGCTATTTTCATCACTTCCTCGTTCTCAGCATTGTACCTCCTGATGTTTGAGTATCTTTATTTACTGTTTCTTCTATGGCTTGATTTATTGGTATACGTCCAAAGGTATTTGTTTCTGACATTTGAGCAGATAATTGCCCCTTCAAAAACTCATATACTTCAGGGTTATCTTTTTCTAAACGTAACATTTGCGCATAGTACACTGACATGTATCTTGCATAGTTCACCTTATCATATGCAAAACACCATGGAATCATTAATCTTACTGCATGGAGGTGAAGGATCCAGTTTCCTTCACGAGAGGCTCGTTGGAGACTAAGTAGTATTCCTCCCACCATGTCAACATATGACATCCAAAAAGCAGACAGGTCTCCATTATCATGACGTAGGTGATCCAAAAATTTATTCCATAAGTTTAATACAGTTTCACATTGTGAATTTTGTAGTATTTTATCAATGTTACACTCACTGAGATCATCTCTAAATTTCATTACTTCATTAGTAAAGAAGTGTACAGTCTCACTATCATCATCATCAATCCATGTTAAAAAAAAATTCCATGCAATTTTCATAAGGGCTTCATACACGCATTAAAACACTCGAATTGCACAATTGTACATTTTCCCGTCTATCACACCATTTACTGAACCTTATCCAAGTATGCCAGATTCAATGCAAATGACACGAAGCCCTCCATCCTGAAATCTTTTTCCAAAGATTGACAAAGTTACAGATAGTGTGGAAAGGACCCATACGAAGAATTATATTACAGTTTGCATCATTGTGCTTCCATATAATATCAGAGGCTTTTGCATACAATGTTTGGTCCATAACTACTACTACTGAAGAGAGATTTAGACTTTTCCTGATATCTTCAGACCTTTTCAGTATTTCAGATACTGTTGATAGCTCTGTAGCTGGAGAATTTATTGTAGGGAGATATCCAATGTTATCTTGTGACACAACATGTGTATTTCTTGCCACTATATTGAACCCAGTCCAGCTTGGTACCATCTGTTTATTTACGTTCTCTTGTCTTGTTACGTCTATTCCTTGCTAATACCCAAACCAAGTTTTTCCCTTGAGATTTTCTTTCTTCCTTCTTATATAAAACTTCTAGTGCATCAAGGTCAAGTTTTGCTGAAGATAACTTTGGCCCCTCTCGTTCACCAGCAATATATATAGGGATTTCTTCATCTGTAGTTGTAATACTTCTCTGCTTTGTTTTCTTTACATTTGTTAATGCTGCACTTGGAAGATGGGGACCAAAAACATTTGCTTGTACTGCTATTTCATTTACTCGATGAGAAGTCCCTTTTCCAGTCAATGTCTCTTCTAATCGATCTATATTATCCCAAGCCAAGTTTGTGAAAAGGTAAGGCTGAATATTACTGAGAATAATAGCTTGCCCAGTCCATCCAGAAGAGTTTATCCTTACACAATGCAGTGTTAATTTTCTCAAGTTGTGAATAGGATATTCCATGACCAAGTCGATTCAGTGAATGAATTAGCTCAATATTACCAGTCAATGTTTTGACAGTGTAGGTGAGCAAGACATGTTTGGGTGGTTTTTGCTGTCCACAAGTCACCTCATAAACCAAATCCTGACTAAATGACTGTGTTAGTCTGTCAACTCTTTGAGATGGCTTCTCATTAGTTGCATTCCCTGTAAGAAGACCCATGAAAAACTTTTGAAGATAATCAGGTACTTCATATGACTGTGGATCAACATCGGATGGATGATATAGCCATGGTGTTTCTTTGACATCATTTTTAATTTTTACTTCTCAAATGGTTCGATGCAAGATCAATTAGTTATCGAAGTTTTATTTGCTCTTCCATACTTCTAACTCTTCCTTTAAACTTTGATTTTCCTTTACTACAGTTTATACTGTTACAGTGTGAGGTACAACCAATAATTTTCCTTTGTTAGCTGGATAAACTGAAAGACTGTTCCCTAGATATTTCAATATATTCCTTTTGATATTTTTGTGTGGAATCTTTGACTTCTTGAACTCCTTTTAATTTCATAATTGACTGAAGCTTATTTGTCAAGGATGCAAGGGAAACAATTTGCTTGTTTGGTATGACAGACGTTTTAATATATTTAACTAAATCATCATAAGAGTCATGTTCCACGTCACCAAAAAGATCATGATTTTCTTCAAAAGTATCCAATTCCTTATTTCTAGCAGTAGATCTCGTGTAATTTCTGTAAGATCTGTGGTAGTGAGCCTCTGCAGCCACCAGGTCTCTACAGGTTAGTGCAATCATTTTTGCATCTCCACGATCAATGACACATTTTCGACGAGTGTCATCCACCCGTAGTTGTGTTGCCTTTACTAGTTTCTCACGTGAGAGCGTTCCCTTTATTCTCTTTTGTCTTTTCACAGAATATACAAAATTCTTCAAGTAATGGACCAGTTGCGGTTTCACTTCTCCTTGGACGTTTGCTAGATGAACACTCCCCTTCCTCTTCAACATTACTTGCTTTTCTTTTTAATGAGTCTGGAGCTTTTTCATAGTAAAGATACGTCTACATTTTCTGTGGTAGAATATATGAGGAAATTCATGATCACCTAAATTGGTAGATAGGCCAAAAAGAGGTTTATAATTTTTCACAGTGGCAGCTTTAAGCAAAGTTTGCCAAGACTCATAGCTCTGAAGTTCTATAATTTTTTCATTTTATCAACTTTTCTAGAATGATTATGTATATTAAATTTTTCTTCTTCTGGACTCACAATCTGCCATGATCAGTATTTATCACATTTCACTCCAGTTTTCACTTGTGGAAGGAAACAAGAAATAGTGAAACATAGAAAAGAAAATAACGGAAACATTTACATGAAATGCATTTTGAATTAATAGGGATCCATATATCACTATTAAATACGATTATCAGTAAAAAAAAATATAGCTTCATATAGCTAATGTTCATTCTTTTTCAATTTTGGTCATTTATCACTGATAGAATGGCAAAACAATTGCTGAAAATGCAGAAGAATGATTATTTAACCGCTTGACGTCTCTTTGCAATTATTTTACTAAATGTTTATAAAAAGTAGTTTAGCCAGTAGATATTCAGGGCTATCATACATTTTCTAAATCTATACACTTGTAGGTATCTAAAAATCATAGTAAAGCTTTGCCCAATCCATTCTACGATTTTTTTACGCAAGCAAGATTTGCTGCATGCAGCATTTCCTCCTTGCGACAAAAACATCGGATCGACCACGTAGATAGGACGCAGATTAATCTGAGATACACCGCCTACCGACCCCCTACCACTCGCAGAATAGTCTGCGTTAAATTGCCATTCGCAGACTAGTCTGCGGAAAGTCTCAGAACAGTCTGCGTTTGATCGGCGAATAAAAGAGTATCAAGACCACAGCCAGAGTTTCATCTTCATCTAGTACATCTGCATTCATTTTACTCCTAGTATAAAGTTCTACTAGTTACTCAAAGTCCACATATATTCTACATAAATCCAATCATGGCCAATCAGACAAATCAAAGTTCTATGAATGTTTGTATAATACTATAGTGACCAACATTTGATGCTTCTCCTAGAAATTTTATGAACAACTGATAGGAAACATTCTGAGGAAGACCCTTATATACAAAATTGTGGTAAAAATCGGCGTCTGTTTGCAGAGAGAACGCAAATGATTCTAAGCTTATAGCAGACTATTCGCAGACTATTCGCAGACTGTTAGCAGATAAGACGCAGACTAGAAAATTAATTTTCCCCCAATTTTTATATTTTTTCCCCCGATCGGTTGCAGACCGTTCGCAGACTGTTCGCAGAGTGATTGCTTCCTAACGCAGAATAGTCTGCGATAGGGTAAGGTTTTGTCGAAATCTCAACTTGAACGCAGCGTATTTTTAACGGAAACCCATCGTGAACACGACTTAAGCCCGGTGAGACCGGGGTATGAGGCGGTCGAGTGCTGTTCCCATATGCGAGGTATAAACCTCGCAGCCTATTACTGTACACATGCTGTTCACGAGATATAAGCGCTTTTTAGATTTTCAATATATTTTTATGCCAGACTACTATAGATTCGGCATTTTGGATTATATAGCAATCTGAACAATCATGTCAGGCTGCAAATTGACGATAAAAAGTTCAAACTTTTTGTGGAGGAATAAATCTATGTTGAACCCATAACGTGCAGCGCGGATGGTGGAAGGCTCCCCCAGTGTAGGCAAGTAGTGCCCAGTTAAACCGTGGCCTCGGTTAAACTCCCTTCACACATTCCATAATCGAACCACGATAGCGCCACTATTTTCATTATCAACGCTATCGTGAAATTTGACCACGATAAACGCAGACCACGATAGCCTCACAACAATGTCACGCTGCCTGTAAGTATGTGTCATGACGGTCGTAAGATTGTCACGATGGAGTCATGATAGCTGTAAGACTTAAGTCAAGAATGGAAAATTAACGATAATTTTTGTCGTAATGATAGAGCTACGACAACCACGACAGTGCCATGAACGTATCACGAGTTCACGACCGCGTTAAGAGACAGCAACATGCCTCACACGGGGGTGGGTGTTGGTGATGGAGAAGGAAGGGGGGTAGAGATGAGATGAAGGTGGGAGAAACAGGGGTGGGTGTTGGTGATGGAGAAGGGGGGAAAACGGTGGGGGGGGGTTGTAATAAAGAAGGGGCTGTTGGTGTTGGTGGGGAAACGAGGGGGAGGGTGATGGAGAAGGCGTTGTTGGTGGTGGTGGGGATGTGAGTGGTTAAACAGGGGTGGGTGGTATTACCAGGTGGTGATGGTGATGGAGTAGGGGTGTTAAGGCATATGTAAGGGTAGAGACGTAGGAATGGGTGTGGCACATTGTGTTGCCGGCTTCACCCAGTTGTATTAAAGTAATCGTCCAGACCCATTTTTTTTTGCCGAATTATGTTGAATGCACATTCAAAACACCTAATCCACCAAAAATAATTGATTTCCAGGCCTTGTTTCCGTAAAAACACGACTTTTGTAAAAAGCACGCGAAAAAAAAAATCTTCCTTCCAACAGGGATTCGACTGTTATTGATGACGTCAGAACAGGGACGCCCGCAGACACACTGTCTGACACCTGTCGGCAAATGTTATGATGAGCGATTGTACTTCGGTGTCAGACAGTGAATCTGTCGCTGTGACAGATTTAGAGTACGATGCTCAATCTGATACCGAAAGAAATGACGCTGGTCGCGTATACTATGAGGAAAACGAACCTCAGATTGTCATGGGATCCTATATATTTGAGCCCGAGTACGAGGTGGATGAACAGGTGTTAGCAGAGCCTGAGGTTCAGCAGGAGGACCTGGCACTTCTCCAAAACATGGATTGGTAAATATGGTTAAACCATGTGTGTGTGGGAATCACAATGAAGGTACTTTCGAGAAAATCCTATGGTTAGTTTTGGAGCTACAGTCAAACGTCATTACTCGGAAACCACATACTAGCATTAACTACAGCATAGAGTTGGAAAATATGCGGGCGGGAAGGCAGAACGTGTGACAGCCACACCACCACAGGGTCTCTCACCACAGGGCACGCCCACTCCACAACTGGTTTACTTGGTTTACTTGGTCTTGTTAAGAGGCAAAGCCTCACAGTCGTGGTGGTCCACCGCTGCTGCCAGTCCTGGCGTCCCTGTCTAACAGGGCCACCTGGTCTGGTATGGTGTTGGACTGAGTCACTGTCTTACGGGGGGGGCGCCGCCCTTGTCCAGCACACCCGTGTACACAGGCTCACCTCACACTCGTCGTCCCAACCCACACACTGGGTAGGCGACTAGTCGCGCTGCACACTCTCACCCAGTCTTTCACCCGATGTGTACCCTCACTACACACCGTTTCTCAACACAACTGCTCGCCCCAACACACTATAGGCGTGTATCACCCTACACACGCCACTCCTTTCCGTGTGCAAACTTTTTTCGAAAGGCACAGCTGTCTTGCTGCACCCATAAAGGATGCATGCATGTGGCATATAGCAAAAAAAATCTATCAGAAACACCCAAATATCTTCAAGTACTATATTTATCTCTGTGTTTACGTGCCTCGCTGATCAGCGCGGGAAGATGAGCCTCCCTGATGCTACGTCATCGAGCCTGAGCCTGAGCGTCTGCAAACCTTGAGAGCGTTTTGAAAACTCGGGGAATTTGCAGATTTTGATTGCGGATTATTTAAAAACGGCTGACTGGATACAAAAAGTGACGACGTATTGTTGATATGCTCGTTAATGGCTATGATTTGATTGCATTAAATCAGGAATGATGAAATGGTCTGGACGATTACTTTAAGCCGCGGTCACATGAGCAATTTTTCCGTCAATATTCAGGCTGCAATTATTCAGCAAAGGCAACACCTTGCCGTGTTTTGGTCACACGGATTTTCAGAGGTAGCAATAATTTGAATGGCAATTTTGGCTTCTCAAGATGTATCTGAAGAAGCGTCTTTGGGAAAAATAGGGAGAAATAGGGAGAAACTGGTTCACAAATAGGGTAGTGAATGATTGAAATGGATTCTTGTGTATGGAAGTGCGTCAGACATAAAACATTCAACAGTCAACATCAAAGTGATCAATAATAAGTTGGTATCCCCTTAAAATTTTAGTTATTAATAGACCATCAACAAGGAAAATGTATACCAGCCATAACTCATTTAAATTTTTCTTGGTGTTTTGTATCCTTCAAATCGCTTAAAAACACGTACAAGAGTGTACAGGGCTTCACAATTCGTCTTGTAATCGGTTCTTGCCACTATGTAGCTAAGTATTTCAGCTTCTGTATATTGAATTAGAGCGTGCATTAAAGATAAATGTCAAATAATATGCGTTTGTGGTGGGAATATTGCAGCAATATGTCTTGCCGAAAGACCGACACGTTGGTCATCATAAATTGTCATTAGAACTCGCAATTATATCCGAGTTTGGGCAGCGTTTGCGTTGCCGGGTGTAATATTGCCAGAAAAATTGTCCGTGTGACCGCACCCTTACTGCGGAATCAGCAAGATAGAGAGTCGGCAAGGTTGGTAGAGAGATGTCACGTAGCTTATTTTCATCTCTTATAAATAGATGGTAACATAATAGATATTTATATAGAGTAGTTATATTATCAGTTTATTCTATGGTAGAAACATTACTTGCTACTTGCTACATGTTTAGTAAGGGAGCAGATGTATATGTATGATAGATAAACAGAGTAAAAGACAGTAGAGTAGTTGACACCTGCATGAGAGAGGCAGCGGCGGCTCACCGCCGCCGGCGACGATAGACGAGAGAGCAGCGATAGCCTTTGCCATGGGAGGTAACGGAGGTTGGTACAGGGATTCCTGCCCATTTCGTTATTTGTATATAGTGTAGATTTACACAATTTACTACCTCAAGAACCATGGCGTCTCTCTGAGACGGTCCTGAGCCAGGGTAAAGAGCGGAGATTGTAGGCAGGGACTCCTGTAGCTACATATTTCGTCAAGTGAATATTTTGTAGCTTAAGACAATAATTATACTACCTCAATTACCCTGGCGTCTCTCTACAACCTCACGAAACCACTAATAAAATTCCAACGTAAACAAATTGATTGAAACGTGAGTTACTGGACACCTACTCATCTACCTTCAAGGTGAGTTACCTGTGTGAGAATAATTACTCGCGTAAAGGAATATCCAGAACAGAGGGTGGGATCACTACGTGGTGATGGAGTAGGGGATAGGGAGTCGGAGGTGGGTGGAGGTGAATGAGAAAGGGGGTGGAGGCGGAAGAGGGTGCAGAAAAGTTGGGTACAATAATCGGGGAGCTTCCCGATTTTTTAGTGCATGCACTAACTTTTCGTGGCCTTGGCCGAGTGCGTCACGAGCGTCACGTTCTGTCACGATGGATTTCCTACTATTTCACATTTATAATCAGCTACCTAAAGCAGTGTTCTTCAAACTTTTTTCATCACGACCCAGTTTGATTTTATGCATTACATTCACGACCCTATTATACGTCTGTAGCTGCTTTCTCTTTCCGATGTGATTTTTTTTTACAATTACATACATACATATGCATATAAATCTGCATACATATATACATACATACATGCATTTATGTATTCAAAATAATTGCATATGTTTGAGTGTGCCAATGTTAATTTTATCTATTAAAAGTATTTTTTTTTGAATATGTAGAAGTGCTCTGTAAATTGTAACTATGTAAGAAGAGAAAAATAGTATTAACTGATTGACAAGTGAAAATTATGCGTACAAGTCCTGCCTTCTCCCATCAGCATTCTCTCTCTCTCTTTCTTTCTCTCTTGTTAATGCATTTCACATATTGATTATATAATTATCAGTTTACGATGTGGCGACCCACTGAGCAAAGGCTTGCGACCCAGTATTGGGTCGCGACCCGTACTTTGAAGAACCCTGACCTAAAGCATTTATTACGTTAAACAAAAATTATTATGAACCTAAAAGTTTTATGATTTTTTTGGTGAGTTTCTCTTTGTTCCTAGTTTTCTTATCAAGATAACGAATAAATAACGGAAATAAATTCTTTGAATTGTGAATTATACGTGTAATAATTTTCATGAAGACATTTTGTATCATCATAAACTGTTGGTGAAATCTGGTAAAATTTTTATAGTTGTCGGGGGAAATCGGCATCACACGATCTGCTCTGGCAACACTCAAACTGCAACACTTTTGTGACTGCAGCCCAGTTTTGCCAACAGTAGGAACATGTCCCTAAACGTAGGGACTTTTGACAATTTTTTAAGGGCGTAGGGACGTACGGACGCCCAGGCAAAATTCTTTAGAACGTAGGAATTTTTGACAATCATCAACAACTATAATATGAAAATTAGCAAAAAAATCTACAAATAAATAAAAATCAAACAAAATTGTTTGTTTTATACAATGATAAAGTCTCTCCACTTTTTCTTTTTCTTCGATGAAAAAGAAAGAAAACCTGCTGAAGCACGTATCTCAGACGCGTATTTATGGAGCCATATTTATTTAGCCTTATTTAGGGATAGATCAGCTTAAGGCCATGTTACACGGACACTTTTTACACATTTAAGTGAAATAAAGAGAAATGACCAATCTTGGGTGGTCAAGAGATGTTGTAGCATCTCTATGTGATATGTTTAGGAAAAATAAGTGCTGTATATAGGGAATATAGCTGTATGATTTTGTATAGTAATAGTTATATAGTGTAGATGAGAGGAGAAAAATAAATATGAGAGGAGGAAAATAAAGTGTTTGGTAGAGTAGGGTAGGATAAATAAATAAGTTTTTAACTCTATTTAACTTTAACAAGACACGTGCATGATATTGTACATGCGTGTTATTTATATTTTTTTAACTTATGATTTAGATATATAGTTAAGTTTTGAGTTGTTGATGAGAAGTTATGACGGAAAATGTTGATATAAACAGATATTTAATAGGCTGCGTGTGTTTTTACTATAGAAACGGGAATAATATGATGTGTTATTTTTACTTGATTTAGGAATACAAGTAAGGTTTTGAGTGGTTTATTTATGGTTATCAAGGGAAATGTGAAGAGGAAAGGACATTTTATAAATGCCAGTAGAAGCAGAGTAGCTAAGATAGAAGAATAAAGGTCTTAGCTACTCTGGTAGGAAGATGCTCGTAGCCGAAACGCCGTGTGAAAACACGCGCACTTTTTGCCACCACTACGGGCATCTTTTGGTAGCAAAATACCAAAAGATGCCGGAAAATATCGCTCGTGTGACATGGCCTTACACATCATAACATCAGCTGTTATAATCGTTTGTGGGGATCAGTCACTCTACCTCCGTAGTTTGACTTCAGAAAATATTAGACAATGGAAAAGACTGGTGCAAGTAAACCTAAAAAATCTAGAAAGAAAAGAGAACTCAAAAGAAGACAAGTCTCCCCCAAGAAAACAACGCTTCAGATCTAAATGGCTGAAGGTAAGTAAATTAGCGTGTTCATGTATCAACTTCAGGTTCATGGAAACACCTTAATTGTCTCAGTGCAATTATAATACAATATTGTAGAATGATCAGGTTGTACACCATTTCGCCATTTCCTTCATACTACAATATTGTAGAATGATGAACTTTTTACACCATTATTACCATTTCCTTCACTGTATATTATATTCACATGGTACTAGTAAGTCTATAATAATATAAGCGAAAGTGTGTGTGTCTGTCTGTCTGTCTGTGTGTTGGCTATAGGTTCCCCCCCCGTGGCGGAATCCCATCACATGGCACAGTTTTGGAACCAGGTTGACCAGGGGAAGGTTTTAAGCCCACTTGTGAGATGATCCGATCACTTCTTTTTTTTAGCAGCCTATTAGCGATAATTGAAAAAAAAGTGGGTTGCGAGAATTGAGGAAACCTTGATGTAGGGTGATGGGTAATGGGTGAGTGAATGGGTGGGGTGATGGGTGATGGGTGAGGAATAGATGGGGGTGATGGGTAATGGGTGAGTGAATGGGTGTGTGGTGATGGTTAATGGGTGGGAGGTGATGGGTAATGGGTGAGTGAATGGGTTGGGGGTGATGTGAATGGGTTGGCGTTAATACATACATTTCTATATCCATGATTTCAAGAAAGTTAGAAGGGGCTATCTGGAGAGTCTGTGTTTGGTGGGCCGAAGACCCACCAATAGCCCTCCGCAGGAGCTAGCCAAAAAGTCCGCCCGGAGGGCGGCTTTGCGGCTAGTGAAGAATATTAGGCAAGGTCAATGTTTAACTCGTTATATAATATACATTTTCTGATCATCATTTATCTGGTACCTAATGTTGCACTTTATAAAAAAAAACGTGTTCTGTGCATTTCTTGTTTTAATTTTTTTTTATTTTCATGTCGGGACAGGCGCGGGGATATTGACATTGTACGTAGGGACACGTTAGGGACTTTTCATGGTTCTGTAGAGATATTTGGACCAAATATGAGTGTTTGAGTTGGCAACACTGCGCACGCCGCACAGTAATTGTGCGCCCGCGCCCCGCGGCCCCGCACTACCAAACCTTCAGTTACCCCGAGCCGTCGGTGAGAGAGCACGCTCGCTATGCGGTAAACATTCCCACCTATGGAAAGTTTTGCTGCTGGTGTTTCACGAGTTTCTGCCAGCACCTCTTGACCTTGTTAGAGACGCTTCACAGACCCCAAGGCGAACCCTGAAGGTTGGGTGCGTAGGCCCATTACATGAGGGGGCCCCTTAGAGGGGTACTGGAAAGGTCTGTGGAGAGGGGCCGCAGCGACTCTGATCGGTCTGGTTTATAGCGCGTTTTCGCGACGTTCACCACCCTGGGCAGACATACAGAGAGAGTTAAAGGGCACGGTGTTTAGCTTAACTAACTTCCTCTTTTTGTACGACCCGGAGCTCGCGGGGATTCTGGTACGAGATATGGCAGTGGCGCTACAGTGTCACTATGGGCTTAGATAGCTGATTGGCTGAGCGAGTACAATTACGTCACAGCCTCGCCAGCGAATCACATAGTATTTCTCAAAAAGTTTCAGCCAATCACAAGGCTTTCACGCTCTCAGCTGTGTTTATAAACAAATTTATCATCCACACCAAAATACTCCACCCTTCTTCCTCCTCCTCCTCCTCCTCCTCCTCCTCCTCCTCCACCTCCTAGCTTCTCCTTCTCCTTCTTCTCCTCCTCCTCTTCATCCTCCTAACCTTTTCTTATAGCAGTTGGTAGTAGTTGTAGTAGTAGCAGCAGTAATAGTAGTAGTAGTAGCAGCAGTAAGAAGCCGTGTTTTTATCGTCCAAGCACCGTCTTGGATTACTACTCCAATAAAAAACTACTCCAATAACACTTGCTGAAATGTGTGTTATACTGCTTTGTGATATTGTTTGCAATGTTTTGGACTGATTATTATTTCGGCCCCTACCAAGCTTGTTGTGTTGTCGCAGAAACCAATCCGTTATCAATTGCGAGAAAAAACGGTCTTCGTAATTTACCAAGACGATGCTTGGACGACAAAAACACTGCTTATTACTGCTGCTATACTACTACTATTACTGCTGCTACTACTACAACTACTACCAACTGATATAAGAGAAGGTTAGGAGGAGGAAGAGGAGAAGGAGAAGGAGAAAGGAAGGAGAAGGAATATATGTACCTTGTCTGTCGCGGAGCCATGCGTGGTGGTGTATGGTGTGGTGAGTCGGGGTGAGATGCCACCGTTCACCACTCGGCCCATCACCCCATAACAAACTCATCACGAGCGCATGGCATTGTAATATGGCCTAATTTCATTTGTATACTTGTCCTGTTCAGTTCTTGAGTCAGAAAACATCATATATACTCAATTTATGAGTATTTTTATATATATTACGTCCTCTACACCACCCTTTAGGCAGTCTTTAAGATTAAAGGCCGCTAACGTCTTTAAGTACGTCACAATCTGCCCGCAGAATGCCAGAAGTTGCCCAAAACAGCTGATGGATGTCGCTAGGTCGTGAAGCATGGACGTTAGCCTCTCTGAATGTAGCCCCTGGTCCAGTCCAGGCCGGGTCAGGGTGGACTGGTGCTCGCTAAAATACATCGAGACTGGCTCCGTCCCATTCGTCGTTCCTATTGGCTGGGGGGATTGAGTGGGCATTCCTCCGGGCAGAAATGCACACATTTTTAAAAAGCGCGCGTTTTATTTACTTGACTTCTCGATGGGAAGTCAAATTGCAGGGATGACTATGAAAAAATGAATGATTACATTTCATTTCATTTACCGTTAATAACACTATCTATAGTCGCCACTGCACTAATGTCGCAGGGGGGCATATATTACGAGTTTTAGCATCACTACAGATCACATCACGTGCACAGTACGTAGTTTACATTATCTACATAACACTATAGCTACGGTACATGTCTTCAGTGACACATACAAGTCTAGTGATGCTAAAATTCGTAATATATGGCGCCTGGTGACATTAGTGCAGTGGCCACTATAGTGTTGTTGACGGTACATTCATTTCCCAAGATGTTGTTTCAGCAAATTGCGAATATTGTAATTTTTCGTGAAATTACTTTAGTCTTGTGGTCGGCCATCATGGTATTTCATGTCTTATCAGCAGCACGAGAAGCTCCTGGTCGTCTTCCCCGTTGACTGTAGTGCGCATGCGCCAGTTCTCCCCACACTAGTCCAACCTGGTCCTGCTCGCTGGCCTGGCCCAGTCTCGCCCGTTTCAGCCCGGTCCAATCCGCCTCGCGAAAACGGTGGCCGCCCGGGACTAGTCCAGACAATCCAGTCCAGAGCGGTCGCGAAAACGCGCTATTAGTCCCGAGAGGGGCAGCGTCAGGGCTGGTACGACGCCGTTTAGACGGCGGCCAGTTTAGCCCTCCTGACGCTGTAGGATAGTTGCTGGACGAGTTTACCATCTCCCGTCAGGTAGCTGTGTTTCTGCCTTTGTGGCAGTCTGTTTTTGTTAGGTTTTTATTAATCTTTTTTCTGCCTCTGCCCTTTCTGCGTTATTTTCTGAGTTATGCCCCACTAACGGCATGGCCAAGTTCCACTCTCCTCGCCCTTCGTCAGGAGGGGAACTATCGCCCAGTGATAGATCAGTGAAGCATGCATGCATCGAACCATCCTCGCAAGACAAGACAGTCTGTTGCTTCACACCACCTCTCTCCTGACGTCACCGCCGCTCCTATTCCTGCCCCTCACCCTGGCAAGACCCCTGTTCGTCCTAGCTCCTCCAAAAAAGCTGCTGCTACCCGTGCTTCCACTTTTGCTGCTTCGACAATTGCTGATTGCCCTGAACCTTTCAAGGATGATACTACGGCCTCTGCTTCGAACCACCCTCGCAGATCGAAACCACCAACATGTCGCCTCCTCCTCGGCCGCATTGCAAACCGTGTCACCGTTCCCGCTCAGGGTTGCCAGGTTTTGTATGAAGAAAAATGTCTACTTTTGACAAAATGCCGCTAAAAAATGCCAACTTATTTATAAAAATATGCCAGAAAAAATGCCAACTCTTTTATACATTATTTTAACAGAAAAGGATATTTTTTGTGGGAAATATTGCTCTGACATGACTAATTCTAAATGGCCAAGGATATAATCTACCAAAATCAATATTGATATATTCATTTATTTTTTGGTAGAATACAAAAATAAGGGGATGTGCATAGCTGCTGTAATATTCCTTTATACCTGTACATAGAATAAAAAATATCCCTTTTGATACTGAAAATGTTCGTAAAATTCTAGTCCTTTCCTGCCCTTATTAGCGGGCTTTTATCCTCCAGACTTTCACAGATCCCTTCAGATACCTCTAATACGTAATATTAAGTGGGGGAGAGATGCACCCTTTACCCCCCTTCCCCCTTAAATCCCCCCCCCCCTGGACCACTTAAAAAAAGGTAAATATTACTAATCTAGCCTCCACCAAGCAAGAGTGCGAGACCCCACCAAAAATAATTACTAACCTAACCTCAAATAACTTAACCTAACCTGGACAAATTCTTGAGTACTTTCCCGCCTGTAAGTCTCGCTAGGAGATTATTGGTAAGGCTAGGTAAGGTACGTTATAGTGAGGTTAGGTTAGTAATATGTTTTTTGGGATTCCAGGGGGGTCATTTAGGGGGGGAAGGGGGGGATAAGGGGCATCTCTCCCCCACTTTATAATTACGTTTTAGAGGTATATGAAGGGATCTGTGAAGGTCTGGAGGAATAAAACCACTAATAAGGGCAGGAATGGACTCTGGAAGATTACCAAAACTTAACCTTTAAAATTTCTTATAATTATTTGAAAGGGAATGAAGGGAACCAACTGATATAAACTATACAATGACTACAAAGACATGATATCAATGACTAGGTATATAATTCTTAACTAAATAGTATATTGCACAAACAATTAACACTGAAATACACGTCCTGCATATCCATTATCGGTTTTACTTCAAGTTCTTGAATAAACCTCTATCCATTGAAATAAATCGACCTTTTATGCTCTGAAAGAAATGAAAGAAGACTCACTGAACATTCAGTTATGAAACCTAAATGTAATCAAAAGCATCATCAGCAACATTTGATGCACTGCTACCTTCATACATATTGGCACTGGAGAAAAGTTGAAACATACTCGGAGTTGGTACAAAATCCTTACAACATTTGTCTCTGAAATATAGGTGAGTGCGTATGCGAATAACTGCATCAAGCATTCTTACTCCCATCCTGTTTCTGAGTTTATTCTTCACATAAGTCACATGTGAGAACACCCTCTCTACTACTGCATTACTGACAGGAGTTACACGGCATGATAGTGCATACTCCGAGATCTCTTTGAAAGGAAAAGTATCCATTACTTGTTTTGAACCTACACCAACCCAAAAGGAAACACTGTCTTTAGGTATTTTGCCATTGAACACTGGTTCTTCATTCCAATTTACATGCAAGATTTTTCTGTATTGCTCTTCAATTTTTCCAAAATTATTCTCAGATATATGAGGGAAAGGGAGATCCTGAAATTTTACCCTATCTAATTGACTTAAAATTTGTGCTGGGCTCAAAGCTGCTAAGTTCTTATAAATATTTTGAGTGGGAGGAAGGCGCTTCTCTACCTGCTGTATTGCCTCCTTGATGAAACCAAGGCATCGCACCTTCACTTCCTGAATTTTTCCTGCAGAATCTGGATGTTTTTCTAAGTGTTTTTGTGCCTCAAGTATAAATCGAGCTCCAAAGTCAACTTTGTCCATTGGCAGCTTTTCCCTTCTTTCATTGTTAACCCTAGCACGTAGACTTTGATAGTGACATCTTAACTCTTCCTCCAGACATTGTGGATCTCCATCTGTTGACTGAAAATATGAATTCACCCTCCCAAATTCAGCAATTATTGGTGTGAGACAGTGCATATACAGGTAATTGACTTGATCACTGAACATTTGATGCAGAACTCGTGCTTTGTATCTACAATCAGGTGTGGATTGTTTCTCTGCACAGATGAAGTATGCTTTTAGTTCCTCCCAATTGGACAAAATATTGTTCATCACTTTTCCTCTTACTAACCACCTAGTGACTGATGACTGCTTAAAAGGCAGTAGTGTTCCTATTCTATTCTGATTAGGATCCATTATTTTAAAAAATATACTAAATGCTTCTCTTCTTATAGCACTTTTAGAAAACCATTTGGGAATTTCTGCCAAGAGAAATCCTAAACTAGCAGGAAGCTGATCAAATGCTGCCTGGACACACAAAGCCAAGGAATGGCAAATACGTTTTATCTGGACACAATTAGGAGATTCCTGATGAATTCTACTCCACACCGAGTTGTGAGTGCCAGTCATGACTGATGCTCCATCACTAGCATATCCCAAGCAGTCCTTCAGTGACAATCCTAACTTTTCAATTAAAGTCTTTATTGCTTGAAACAATGTCTCACCTGTAGCTTGACTTACCTGAACTAGTTCGACAAATTCTGTCACTTTTCCCTTTTCTCTATTTATTTGTAAAAACCTGAGAACAATACATAACAACTTTGTTGACGAAACGTCAGTAGATTCATCAACAAGAATGGCATATTTCTGCCCCAAAACATCCAATGCCAACTCATCCACATAAGCAGGGGAAACAACCTCTTGTTGTTGTTGTTGTTGAAACAACCAATTCTTGCGGGCATTTTGTACGGTGAATACAATTTTCCCAAAGAGTACTTCCTTTTCCATTACGCTTGATCACTTCACTAATGTTGTCAACTGATACAGTGGAACAATGACAACAAATGGCAGTAGCTATCTCCAACTCTGCACGTTTCACTTCATCAGACACACTTGGAATGACCTTCAAAGAAGAAGTCATTGATAGTGCAGCTTTTCGCTTCTGATGTTTCCTTGATTCTTCATGATTTTGCAGAGAAGACAACCTTGGGGCTAAATTACAGTGACAAAGTTTGCAGTAGGCTTCACCAGATCCATCACTTACTTCCTTCACCCACAGGAAGCTTTTTTCCCACTCATCTTTATATATTATGTTGGAGTCATATGAACTCTTCCATTTCTTATTCTTATCCCTGGACATAATTTTCCACTTGTCTCACCACTGCCAACTGAACTATGTCGCAGCTGCACATCGTCAGTCCGTCACCCCTAGTTACCAGATGGGTCTAAAACCCTAAAAGGAAACAAACAAAGAAACATTACAATCTCTCAAAATGATAACTTTAACTTTGCAAACCCCATGGCTTTAGGGCTTAGGCTTAACATTGTGCAGCCGTTCATCAAAAAAAATATCCTAAAAGAATTATGGAATATAAAAAAGGAGCTCTAGGTAGGGGTATGCTTACTACCAATGGGCAACCCCCTGGTCCATAATAGTCTCAGCATTTCGTAAAATGGACGAGGACTGCGCGGTCATTTTCTGAGACACTGACTAGTTTTTTCCTTGCCTAAAATTAGTGTTTTTTTTTCCGATGGAGGTATTATTATTTTTTCGCAGGAATTGGGCGGCGCCACCACCTGGGCAATCGCTCACCATCAAATTAGTTTTTTTTAACCTAAAAAACTCAACATAACCTAAACCAAACCTACCCTAAGCCTAACGTAACCTAAACCAAACCTTAACATAACCTAAATCTAACCTAACCAAAACTAAACGTAACCTAACTCAGCAATTTATATATATAAAAAGGGTTATAGTTTTGGTTTCCGTAAGTAATAACTACTGCACATTATACTGAGCAAAAATAATAGTGAAAAAGAAAGCTGTAAGGCCTGTACAGCCCGCCAACTCCTACGGAATATTAACCATATTTTATTATATATCCCGGGTGTAAAGGAAAAATACAACAGCACATCCTCTTATTTTTGTATTCTACCTAGGAATAAATGAATATATCAGTATTGATTTTGGTAGGTTATATCCCTGGCCATTTATAATCAGTCATGTCAGCGCCAGTTTTTCCCACAAAAAAAAACATCCTTTTCTGTGAAAACAATGTATAATAGTATTTCACGTCTTCTTCTCCATGAAATCTACCGGAAATTGATATTAACGACGCTGTTTATAGGTTAGGTGGCTATTTAGTTACGTTCAGGAAACTTCCAACGCTCCTTCAAAGTCAATATATAAGTAAAAAAAGAATAGATCGAACTGTCCCTAGGCAAAACTAAAACCACTGCCAACCTTGTCTGTCAGCTGATCCGAGTTTTGTTTATAATGTTAGCGCCAAAAAGAGAAGAAATGGGCTTATGTTTTCTTTAATCCTCTCTATGGGTGACTAAATCAGCTTTCACTGAAATTTAAAGCAATCGTCCAGACTATTTCATCATTCCTGATTTAATGAAAATCCAAAGTATAGCCATTACGGTATATCAACAATTTTTTCGTCACTTTTTGCATCCAGTCATCCACCCATTTTTAAATAATCCGCAATCAAAATTGCAAATTCCCCGAGTTTTCAAAACCCCTAAAGGTTTGCAGACGACGCAGCACGGCTCGGGTGACGTCACAGGAGGAAGGCCTCCTCTCCCCGCGCAGATTCAGAAGCACGTAACACAAGAGAAAAATTTAAAATACTTGAAGATTTTGGCTGTTTCTGATAGATTTTGTTTGCGATATGCCACATGCATGCATCCTTTATGGGTGCGCAAGACAGCTGTGCCTTTTTGAGAGAAGTTTGCACAAATTTTTCCGACTGATCGACAACGTTAAATGTGTGGGAAAGATTTGTACGGCGGACTCGGGCAAATTGGAACGGGAAGTTTTAAATTTGCAAGGATTTTGTAGTGATCACTTCCAGCGGGTTGCTACAGCAAATGGATGAAAGTGTCCCATGAGGATTCAGCGAAATTGGATTTGAAGGATAAGTTCCAGGTCCCGACAATCTACCCGGAGGGCACCTGTTTCCACTCTTGCTTCGACCAAACAAGAGCTAAGAAATTGACCCCCCGCCCCTAGCCCTGTGACAAGTTTTTTCCCGACTCCTGATGGATATGGTTCTCTCTCAGTCTCACCAGCCTCATGCTCAGCAACCAGGCCACCCACTCCTAAATGTCCTCTATCTGCTGTCAGGAAGCGGGAAGTAATTAAGGTAAGCCTGTTAATGAGTATTATCAGTATCATACTCTCTTGTGCTTATGCTTTCCTTGGGTTTGGAAAATTCTAGAGTCCTTTTCCGCCCTTATTATTGGGCTTTTTTAGGGTAAAATTCTAGTGTTTGCCCATACTCTCCCACTTCCCCCAAACAAGTTTGGGGACCTGTGGGAATGCGGTGTTTTCGGGTGGAGAACAAATTATGCGTCGGAAACACGAAATTTAAGAGTTGTGGAGGGGGGTAAAATTCCCTAGATCTAGGGTAATTTCCTTATATCTAGAGAAATTTGCCTAACCAAAATTAACCTAACCTAACCTAGCGGGGGGCTTGACCCATTAGATAACCTAACCTACCCTAACCTAAACAAATCTAACCTAACCTCCTAGCGGGGGGGTTGGAGAGTTCTCGACACTTCGGTCATCATTCTGTGAGGATCGGCAGCTTCACACATTTCTTGACTCGGAAGAAATCCAATGAATTTTCCCTAGTTATAGGGAATTTTTTCAACACCCCAAACTCAAAAACTATGTGTTTGCGGTGCATATTTTGTACCCCAGCCAAATATCCCGCATTCCCCTAGGTCCCCAAGCTTGTTTTGTGGGAGAGGGGGAGTTTGGGCAAACACTAGAATAATACCATTTTTAGTTCTACTGCAGTTCAATGCATTACAAGGCACGTAGTTATAAACGTCCTCAACTTGTCGATCTGATTATTTGCATGACCTGGAACTGTTGCCGATATTAATTCTGGTAAAATTCTAGTCCTTTCCCGTCCTTATTATTATAAAAAAATTTCTTCATCCGACAGGCCTTCACATATCCTTTCAGATACTTCTACAACGTAATTATAAAGTGGGGGAGAGATGCCCCTTTCAACACCCCCCCCCCCTCTGGACTCCCTAAAATAATATTACTAACCTTACCTAACTTTACCAAAAACCTCCGATCTAAATCTAATTGCAGGAAAAAATAAAATTTTACCAGGATTGGTTAGGTAGACTCCGATAGAGGTTAGGTTAGTCATTATTTTTTTGGAATGTCTCGCTAGGAGGTTATTAGTGAGGTTAGGTTAGGTTATAGTGTGGTTAGATTAGTCATTAACCATATTATATTTTTGATGGGTCCAGGGGGGCCCTTTAGTTGGGGGGGCATCTCTCCCCACTTTATAATTTTTAGAGGTATCTGAAGGGATCTGTGGAGGTGTGGAGGAAAAAAAAGTATTATTTTACACTAGGAACAGAATTCCATACACCAAATGGGAGTGTGGTTGGTTCTGTTTTCCTTATTAGATTTTAAAACATTCTCTCAATGAGCTTCCGTCACAAATACTTACTTTTGGAGATATGAAATCTTTATTGGGAGGAGAGAGACAAGTATTTACGGGCGGCATATTTCCCAACTCTATGTGAGTATGTGGTTTCTGAGTGAAGACGTTTGGCTGTAGCTCTGAAACTAACTATGGGATTTTCCCGAAAATACCCTCATTGTGATTCCCACACAAAGTTACCACAACTGGTCATAAAAATCTAACCAACCCTAACCGTAAGCTTACCTGAGGTTTTCAAGAGTAAACGTGACATAGTACTACTCTTCCAGAAAACTGGAATATGTTTATGGGCGTTTCACTCTTCTTCCTCTTATGACCTGCATCCCCTCAATTGTTTCCTTGCCGTGGATCCATTTTAATGCGAATTTGGCTTTAGTTAGGCTAAAAGGTGGGGTTAGGTTAGGTTAGTGAGTTAAAAGGTGGGGTTACGTTAGTTAATTTCATATCTCCTATGCACTCGCTCTTTTGCAAACGCTAGAAATTTACCCTATTTTCGGCAATAGTTCCAGTAAAAGTTTATTAAATGTATATATTGAGTAATATAACATCCAAGATCAAGAACCGGAACAGTCGCCAAAAATCGGAACACAAGCCGACGTGAAAAATTGGAACACTCGTTGTCGTCAGCGATAATTCCTATTGGCGACAGTTAATAAACAGGTCTATAAGTTGAGGACGGTTGTAACTACGTGCCTTATTCCCATCGGCAATATTTTCATGAACCTTATTTGCAGTATTTCTAACCCCTACAACAGCGTCGGAAATGAAAAATGACACAAGAGGGGTCTTGGGGGAAACAACCCCCCTCAGTAAGGTTAGGTTGCGTAATCAATGCCCAGGTTAGGTCATTAACTAACAGGGGGATCTGGGGGGCAGTTATGTCAGGAGAGTATTGGTCACTAGGGTGTATTTTATTAGACTGCAGCTTTACAGTTTGTGTTTTCTCCAGACCTTCACAGATATATTCAGATACCTCCAAACAGTCATTATAAAGTGGGGGAGAGATGCTGCCTTCCCTCCACCCTCTAAATAACCCCCCTTCACCCCACCCACCCCAAAAAAAGTATTACTAACCTAACCTTACCAATAAGCTCCTTCCGGGACCTAAGGGCGGGAAAGGACTAGAATGGTATTTATGGTTAAGATTTGTTGTATTGACACTATTTTCAGATAAAACTATTATTCTGATAGATTTCTATGTGTTTTGAAAAAATCTGACCTTTGTTTTTCTTGGCAATCACTTGATTACTTTTGTTGCCGTTTCTTTAGTAGTTAATATTACCATAACCAGTAGATTTGGTGCATCATAATTATAGTGTTTGCCTGTATGTTTTAGTTTTTGTGCAATTCATTTTTGAAATTCTGGTACGTGAGGTTAGGTCCTGACTGGAAAAGGGGGCTGGTCGTCCCTATCTGGAAAGGTAACTATATTGAGGTTAATTTAGTGAATAATTTTTTGAGGGGGTCTCGCTAGAACGTTATTTGAGAGGTTATGTATCGCTATGTATAGCATATGTTATGTATATCTGAAAACGAAGACCTACTTCGTGATCACCATTAGCAAAAGCCACAATGAACCAAGTTTCATCCAAATATGGTGATTTGTTTTTTTATGCCAAAATTCTGAAGGCTAGTTAGGCAGGGTGTAGGGATTTGTGGAGGTAGAATCGTTGTTGTATGCATTTACGGAGATAAATTAGTTTACAAAGGGTCAAAAATTCCTTTCAGAACCAAATATCGGAAAACAAAGACCAGATTCGTGATCACCATCAGCAAAAGTCACTATAATCCAAGTTTCATTTAAATCCGGGGATATTTTTTTTTGCCCCCCCCCCTCTAAAAAAGTGTATTATATATATATATATATATATATATATATATATATATATATATATAATAGATAGATAGATAGATAGATAGATACGTATATATAACATTTAGCGAGGGGGCGGGCCTTGGCCAAGTCCAGATCATGGTCTTCATGTTCATTGACAAATTGACAGCGATAGATTGAGGGCTATACCTGTATGGATCATCAGTATGTTCATTAATCTAGCTGGGTATGATTAACATGTCATTTTCCAGCAATAATGGATTGTCATTCTCTGCCATTCTTCTATATTTATGTTCGTACCACAGCTAAATGTTGAAATGCAGGCCAAAGTCAGGACTCAAGGATGGAGCCTGCCCCAGACTGAACTGTTTTTGGGTTTCCTAACCGCATCATTTTTCATTTCAGATTCTTGAATCCATGGAAGTAGAAAGGGCTGAAAATGAACATCCTGAAACATGTGCTGAAACTGGAAGTACTTCAAGCCAGTACAGCCCCAAACTTAAAAACCCTTTTGGAATTTCTCCACCACCGGAATGTTGTGGGGGCCAGTAAAATGACTAAAAATTGGGCCTGCATCCCCCCTGGGGGCCATTTTTCCCCCAAGCATTGGTCCTTCAGTGACAATCCTAACTTTTCAATTAAAGTCTTTATTGCTTGAAACAATGTCTCACCTGTAGCTTGACTTACCTGAACTAGTTCGACAAATTCTGTCACTATTCTTTTCTCTGATTTACTGTAATACCTGAGAACAATACATAACAACTTTGTTGACGAAACGTCAGTAGATTCATCAACAAGAATGGCATATTTCTGCCCCAAAACATCCAATGCCAACTCATCCACATAAGCAGGGGAAACAACCTCTTGTTGTTGTTGTTGTTGAAACAACCAATATCTTGCTGCATTTTGTACGGTGAATACAAATTTTACCAAGAGTACTTCCTTTTCCATTACGCTTGATGACTTCACTAATGTTGTCAACTGATACAGTGGAACAATGACAACAAATGGCAGTAGCTATCTCCAACTCTGCACGTTTCACTTCATCAGACACACTTGGAATGACCTTCAAAGAAGAAGTCATTGATAGTGCAGCTTTTCGCTTCTGATGTTTCCTTGATTCTTCATGATTTTGCAGAGAAGACAACCTTGGGGCTAAATTACAGTGACAAAGTTTGCAGTAGGCTTCACCAGATCCATCACTTACTTCCTTCACCCACAGGAAGCTTTTTTCCCACTCATCTTTATATATTATGTTGGAGTCATATGAACTCTTCCATTTCTTATTCTTATCCCTTGACATAATTTTGCACTTGTCTCACCACTGCCAACTGAACTATGTCGCAGCTGCACATCGTCAGTCCGTCACCCCTAGTTACCAGATGGGTCTAAAACCCTAAAAGGAAACAAACAAAGAAACATTACAATCTCTCAAAATGATAACCTTTAAACTTTGCAAAACCCCATGGCTTTTAGGGCTTAGGCTTAACATTGTGCAGCCGTTCATCAGAAAAATATCCTACAAGAATTATGGAATAATAAAAAAAGAGCTCTAGGTAGGGGTATGCTTACTACCAATAGCAGACTCCCTGGTCCATAATAGTCTCAGCATTTCGTAAAAATGGACGAGGACTGCGCGGTCATTTTCTGAGACACTGACTAGTTTTTCCTTGCCTAAAATTAGTGCTTTTTCCGATGGAGGTATTATTATATTTCGCAGGAATTGGCGGCGCCAACCACCTGGGCAATCGCTCACCATCAAATTAGTTTTTTTAACCTAAATAACTCAACATAACCTAAACCAAACCTACCCTAAGCCTAACGTAACCTAAACCAAACCTTAACATAACCTAAATCTAACCTAACCAAAACTAAACGTAACCTAACTCAGCAATTTATATAAAAAAAAGGGGTTTTATATTTTTGGGTTTCCGTAAGTAAATAACTACTGCACATTATACTGAGCCAAAAATAATAGTGAAAAAGAAAGCTGTAAGGCCTGTACAGCCCGCCAACTCCTACGGAATATTAACCATATTTTATTATATATACAGGTGTAAAGGAATAATACAACAGCACATCCTCTTATTTTTGTATTCTACCTAGGAATAAATGAATATATCAGTATTGATTTTGGTAGGTTATATCCCTGGCCATTTATAATCAGTCATGTCAGCGCCAGTTTTTCCCACAAAAAAAACATCCTTTTCTGTGAAAACAATGTATAATAGTATTTCACGTCTTCTTACTCCATGAAAATCTACCGGAAATTGATATTAACGACGCTGCTATAGGTTAGGTAGGCTATTTAGTTACGTTCAGGCAACTTCCAACGCTCCTTCAAAGTCAATATATAAAGTAGAAAAAGAAGTAGATCGAACTGTCCCTAGGCTAAACTAAACCACTGCCAAGCCTTGTCTGTCAGCTGATCCGAGTTGTGTTTATAATGTGTACGCGCCAACAAGAGAAGAAAATGGGCTTATGTTTTCTTTAATCCTCTCTATGGGTGACTAAATCAGCTTTCACTGAAATTTAAAGCAATCGTCCAGACTATTTCATCATTCCTGATTTAATGCAATCAAAGTATAGCCATTAACGAGTATATCAACAATATTTCGTCACTTTTTGCATCCAGTCAGTCACCCATTTTTAAATAATCCGCAATCAAAATTGCAAATTCCCCGAGTTTTCAAAACACTCCTCAAGGTTTGCAGACGACGCAGCACGGCTCGGTGACGTCACAGGAGGAAGGCCTCCTCTCCCCGCGCAGATTCAGAAGCACGTAAACACAAGAGATAAATATAATACTTGAAGATTTTTGGCTGTTTCTGATAGATTTTGTTTGCGATATGCCACATGCATGCATCCTTTATGGGTGCAGCAAGACAGCTGTGCCTTTCGAGAGAAGTTTGCACAACTTTCCGACTGATACGACAACGTTAAATGTGTGGAAGAGATTTGTACGGCGGACTCGGGCAAATTGGAACGGGAAGTTGAAATTTGCAAGGATTTGTAGTGATCACTTCCAGCGGGATTGCTACAGCAACTGGATGAAAGTGTCTATGAGGATATCAGCGAAATTGGATTTGAAGGATAAGTTCCAGGTCCCGACAATCTACCCGGAGGGCACCTGTTCCACTCTTGCTTCGACCAAAACAAGAGCTAAGAAATTGACCCCCGCCCCTAGCCCTGTGACAAGTTTCCAGACTCCTGATGGATATGGTTCTCTCTCAGTCTCACCAGCCTCATGCTCAGCAACCAGGCCACCCACTCCTAAATGTCCTCTATCTGCTGTCAGGAAGCGGGAAGTAATTAAGGTAAGCCTGTTAATGAGTATTATCAGTATCATACTCTCTTTTTGCTTATGCTTTCCTTGGGTTTGGAAAATTCTAGAGTCCTTTTCCCCCCTTATTATTGGGTTTTTTTAGGGTAAAAATTTCTAGTGTTTGCCCATACTCTCCCATTTCCCCCCAAACAAGTTTTGGGGACCTGGGGGAAAATGCGGTGTTTTCGGGTGGAGAACAAATTATGCGTCGGAAACACGAAATTTAAGAGTTGTGGAGGGGGGTAAAATTCCCTAGATCTAGGGTAATTTCCTTATATCTAGAGAAATTTGCCTAACCAAAATTAACCTAACCTAACCTAGCGGGGGGCTTGACCCATTAGATAACCTAACCTACCCTAACCTAAACAAATTAACCTAACCTCCTAGCGGGGGGGTGGAGAGTTCTCGAAAACTTCGGTCATCATTCTGTGAGGATCGGCAGCTTCACACATTTCTTGACTGGGAAAGAAATCCAATAAATTTTCCCTAGTTATAGGGAATTTTTTAACACCCCAAACTCAAAACTATGTGTTTGCGGTGCATATTTTGTACCCCAGCCAAATACCCCGCATTCCCCTAGGTCCCCAAGTTTTGTTTTGGGAGAGGGGGAGTTTGGGGCAAACACTAGAATAATACCATTTTTAGTTTACTGCAGTCAATGCATTACAAGGCACGTAGTTATAAACGTCCTCAACTTGTCGATCTGATTTTTTGCATGACCGGGAACTTTTGCCGATTTTAATTCTGGTAAAATTTAGTCCTTTCCCGTCCTATTTTTTATAAAAAAATTTTTCTACCGACAGGCCTTCACATATCCTTTTCAGATACTTCTACAACGTAATTATAAAGGGGGGGAGAGATGCCCCTTTCAAACACCCCCCCCCCTCTGGACTCCCAAAAATAATATTACTAACCTTACCTAATTTTACCAAAAACCTCCGATCTAATTAATGCAGGAAAAAAAAAAATTTTTACCAGGATTGGTTAGGTAGACTCCGATAGAGGTTAGGTTAGTCATTATTTTTTGGAATGTCTCGCTAGGAGGTTATTAGTGAGGTTAGGTTAGGTTATAGTGTGGTTTAGATTAGTCATTAAAACCAAAATTATATTTTTGATGGGTCCAGGGGGGTCGTTTAAGTGGGGAGGGGATCTCCCCCCATTTTATAATTTTAGAGGTATCTGAAGGGATCTGTGGAGGTGTGGGGGAAAAAAAAAGTATTATTTTAACACTAGGCCAGAATTCCATACACAACGGGGAGTGTGGTTGGTTCTGTTTTCCTTATTAGATTTTAAGAAACATTCTCTCAATGAGCTTCCGTCACAAATACTTACTTTTGGAGATATGAAATCTTTTATTGGGAGGAGAAAAGACAAGTATTTACGGGCGGCTTTATTTCCCAACTCTATGTGAGTATGTGGTTTCTGAGTAAAGACGTTTGGCTGTAGCTCTGAAACTAACTATGGGATTTTCCCGAAAATCCCCTCTTTGTGATTCCCACACAAAGTTACCACAATGGTCAAAAAAATCTAACCAACCCTAACCGTAAGCTTACCTGAGGTTTCAAGAGTAACGTGGACATAGTACTACTCTTCCAGAAAACGGGAATATTTTATGGGCGTTTCACTCTTTTTCCCTCTTATGACCTGCACCCCCTCAATTGTTTCCTTGCCGTGGATCCATTTTAATGCGAATTTGGCTTTAGTTAGGCTAAAAGGTGGGGCTAGGTTGGGTTTAGGGGAGTTAAAAGGTGGGGTTACGTTAGTTAATTTCATATCTCCTATGCACTCGCTTTTTTGCAAACGCTAGAAATTTACCCTATTTTCGGCAATAGTTCCAGTAAAAGTTTTTAAATGTATATATTGAGTAATATAACATCCAAGATCAAAAACCGGAACAGTCGCCAAAAATCGGAACACAAGCCGACGTGAAAAATTGGGAACACTCGTTGTCGTCAGCGATAATTCCTATTGGCGAATTTTAATAAACAGGTCTATAAGTTGAGGGAGGGTTTGTAACTACGTGCCTTTTTCCCCATCGGCAATTTTTGTCATAAACCCTTATTGCAGTATTTCTAACCCCTACAAACAGCGTCGGAAATGAAAAATGACACAAGAGGGGTCTTGGGGGAAGACAACCCCCTCAGTAAGGTTGGGTTTGCGTAATCAATGCCCAGGTTAGGTCATTAACTAACAGGGGGATCTGGGGGCGGTTATGTCAGGAGAGTATGGTCACTGGGTGTATTTTATTAGACTGCAGCTTTACAGTTTGTGTTTTCTCCAGACCTTCACAGATATATTCAGATACCTCCAAAACAGTCATTATAAAGGGGGAGAGATGCTCCCTTCCCTCCACCCTCAAAAAACCCCCCTTCACCCCACCCACCCAAAAAAAGTTATACAAACCTAACCTTACCAATAAGCTCCTTCCGGGACTAAGGGCGGAAAGGACTGAATGGTATTATGGTTAAGAATTTGTTGTATTGACACAAATTTCAGATAAAACTATTATTCTGATAGATTTCTATGTGTTTTGAAAAAATCTGCCCTTTTGTTTTTCTTGGCAATCACTTGATTACTTTTGTTGCCGTTTCTTTAGTAGTTAATATTACCATAACCAGTAGATTTGGTGCACCCATAATTATAGTGTTTGCCTGTATGTTTTAGTTTTTTGTGCAATTCATTTTTGAAATTCTGGTACGTGAGGTTAGGTCCTGACTGGAAAAAGGGGGGCTGGTCGCCCCTTTAATCTGGAAAAGGTAGCTATATTGGGGTTTAAAATTTAGTGAATAATTTTTGAGGGGTCTCGTTTAGAAGTTATTTGAGAGGTTATGTACGCTATGTATACCCAATAGGTTATGTATATCTGAAAACGAAGACCTACTTCGTGATCACCATTAGCAAAGCCACAATGAACCAAAGGGTTTCATCCAAATATGGTGATTGTTTTTTTATGCCAAAATTCTGAAGGCTAGTTAGGCGGGGTGTAGGGTTTTGTGGAGGTAGAATCGTTGTTGTATGCTTTTACGGAGATAAATTAGTTTACAAGGGTCAAAATCCTTTCAGAACCAAATATGGGAAAAACAAAGACAGATTCGTGATCACCATCAGAAAAAAGTCACTATAATCCAAGTTTCATTTAAATCGGGATATTTTTTTTTGCCCCCCCCCCTCTAAAAAAGGTATTATATATATTTATATATATATATAGATATATATATAGATAATATCATAGATAGATAGATAGATAGATAGATACGTATATAAAAATTTTAGCGAGGGGGGCGGGCCTTGGCCAAGTCCAGATCATGGTCTTCATGTTCATGACAAATTGACAGCGATAGTTTGAGGGGCTATACCTGTATGGATCATCAGTATTCATTAATCTAGCTGGGTATGATTAACATGTCATTTTCCAGAAATAATGGATTGTCATTCTCTGCCATTCTTCTATATTTATGTTCGTACCACAGCAAATGTTGAAATGCGGCCAAAGTCAGGACCAAGGATGGAGCCTGCCCCAGACTGAATGTTTTTGGTTTCCTAACCGCATCATTTTTCATTTCAGATTCTTGAATCCATGGAAGTAGAAAGGGCTGAAAATGAACATCCTGAAACATGTGCTGAAACTGGAAGTACTTCAGAGCCAGTACAGCCGCCCAAACCAGCAATGGTTAGTACTGGTACACAGTACGAGAGGCAGCCAGATACAACACGAAGTGTTGGTTTGTTCGGGGTAATTCGTGCCTAGGTGGAAATTGCCTCCTCATAGGAGCAAAGGTGAGATAAGATAACACTTGGTGAACTTTGTAAGAAAGTCTTTACCAGTTACAGACACCATGAAAGGGCTGTGATAATGATAAAGTAAACTGCTTATTGCTCAGACAGTTTCTTTACATAGTTACAATTTGTGAATTTTCTAAAGTAGTGCCTGTAACAGGATGTGTAGTGAGTTTTCTTCTTAAATCTTATCTCTTATAAGCTCAGGGCCACATTCTGATACACATTTCAGGCACCCAAGCTAACACCCCAACAGTGGTATCTACTGGGGTCAATTGCCACATCATCGGAGCAGATCAGCAAATTCCTCAGGATGACTGGACTGATAATTTTCCATCCGATGATGATGAAGTTGACATGGACACCAGCATGTATGAACCAGATTGAGATGGCGAAGAGACTGAGGATTATGCTTTCACTAGCCGCAAAGCCGCCCTCCGGGCGGACTTTTTGTCTAGCTCCTGCGGAGGGCTATTGGTGGGCCCTCGGCCCACCACCTGTGTTTGGTGGGCCAAAGGCCCACCAAACACAGACTCTCCAGATAGCCCCTTCTAACTTTCCTGAAATCATGAATGTAGAAATGTATGTATTAACGCCAACCCATTTACATCACCCCAACCCATTCCACTCACCCATTACC
Source organism: Chionoecetes opilio (assembly GCA_016584305.1). Lineage (NCBI taxonomy): Eukaryota > Metazoa > Arthropoda > Malacostraca > Decapoda > Majidae > Chionoecetes > Chionoecetes opilio. The sequence continues at coordinate 93,357 of JACEEZ010015461.1, read as the reverse complement.
CAAACACCCCCACCCATTCACTCACCCATTACCCATCACCCCCCCCCCATTCACTCACCCATTACCCATTCACTCACCATTACCCACACCCCCCATCTATTCCCACCCATCACCCCCACCCATTCACTCACCCATCACCCCACCCATTACCCATCACCCCACCCATTCACTCACCCATTACCCATCACCCTACATCAAGGTTTCCTCAATTCTCGCAACCCACTTTTTTCACAATTATCGCTAATAGGCTGCTAAAAAAAAAAAGAAGAAAAGTGATCGGATCATCTCATAAGTGGGCTTAAAACCTTCCCCTGGTCAACCTGATTCCAAAAATGTGGTATATGATGGGATTCCGCCACGGGGGACGGAACCTATACCACACACACACACACACACACTTTCGCTTATATTATTATAGATAGAAGTGAGTTATGCCAAAAAAAAATTGACCAAAGCTATAATTTTTGAGGCTGCACATAGGTAATTAATAATGTGCTGCTAATGTTATGGTATTATTATAGTATTGTATGAGGTGAACATTATCAGTAAATCAATATTCCAAGAAAATTAATTTCATTAAAGACAATAATTATATTCAATTACATTTTGACGTTTGGTCCATGAATTTCCTTTCAGTTTAACAGATGGTTCCTATGTAAAAGAAGAGAAATTCATCGTTTTCAAAAACTGTCTGTGGGGGCTGTTTGATACCTGCCCCACTTGTATACAAGCCATGTCTTGTGGAGAAAAAATTTCGCAAGGGGACAAAGGTTGTGATTCGTCAGGAGTGCCATTCTTGTGGACCCATAAAAGATTGGTCGTCACAGCCATCGTACAGCGGGGATATACCAGCCGGCAACCTTCAGCTGAGTGGAGCCATTCTGTTTACGGGTGCATCACCAACAAAAACTCTGAGAGTCCTGAAGGCCATGAACATTGCCACCACATGTTCTTCAACATTCAATAATCACATGTCACGCTTCCTTGTTCCTACTGTTTTGCATAACTGGCAGGAGGAACAGAAGCGATTATTTGAAGAGTTGAAGAACATGGATGGTGGCCTTGTGATTGGTTGTGATGGACGTTCTGATTCACCAGGGCACTGCAAAATATGGTTCATACACCATCATGGAGGAGAGGATCAACAAAATAATAGATCAGCAGTTAGTTCAGGTGAGGATACTATCATGTCTGTTAAAACTATAAACGACTAGTATGGGAAATCATCTACCAGGGTAAAGGGTTGTTCGGCCGATACCTCCATGTTCTGCCATAAGATTGCTTTCCAGGATACCTAGTAATCGTTCAATATCAAGAGGTGGATAAAAAAGAAAATTTCTGAAAGGATTAGCAATAAGATTCAAATTTGCTTCAAAGCAACACCTGACATGTACTAGTTAAGCAAAACATAATGTTGTTCCTGCATTTAAATGCTGCTCTACATAATGTTTTATATATTTCCAGAGTAATGAAGTGAAAAATAGCAGTGCCATGGAGAAGGAAGGTCTGATCCGGGGGATGAATTTGCTCCGAGAAAAGTTGTTCTCAGTTAACGTTGTTGTCTCAGATCGGCATCCTCAAATACAAAAATGGTTAAGAGAAAACTGCAAAGAGACTAAACACTATTATGACGCCTGGCATGTATCGAAAGGTAATTTACTATAATGTTTTATTGAGGGGAGGGGGGAGTGGCAGTGGTATTATTCTAATGACTGTAAAATGAGAAAGGATTTGTCACATGTGCAGCAACTGGATTGTAATTGAAGTTGTGGTTCCTTATAGACATGCTTCTGAATGATTTTACATTATCATTTTATATTATATAGTTTTACAATATATTTTTTTTATTATTAGACATACATACATTAGTTACTTAATTTGCACCCCTGAATATTTTTCTTGATGTAAGGCTTGATTAGATTTCGTTTAAACCACATTTTACCGGATTGACTATTCTTCACACCAGGTCCATTATTGTCCATGCTGAATTATTTTTAACCCTTTCCAGGTCTGGTCAAGAAAATGGAGAAACTTGCAAAGCAGGGCAACTGTGGAGAAGTGCGGGCATGGAGTAGAAGCATTTCTAACCATTTGTACTGGTGTGCCTCATCAACACCTGATGGAAACCCAGACATGATGTTGGCTAAGTGGCTATCCATTGATGATCACATTCACAATGTTCATGACGACCATGCTTCAGACCTATTCCCCAAGTGTTAGCACGATGAGATTGATGAGTCAGAGCATAAAAAGAAATGGATAAAGCCAGGTAAGCATACAAGTAGTACAACCCTGGCATAAGCCTACCACTACCAGTACTGTTCTATCCTTTACTCTGTGGTTGGACAGTATTTTCAGCAACATATCCAAAGACATACATTGAGACTGTTCACAAAAGGGCACATTTGTTGTTTATGTCCTACTTCGGTATTTGCTAATCGAGGAATTACTATTATAAGAACAGATAGAGACCATACATAATATTTACCCAAATGTCTTTCCTTCAGGTACCAAGGCATCTGAGAAACTGTCATCCCTACTGACCAACAAAAGGCTCCAGTCTGATGTGAAGAAATTGAGCCCTCTCCACCAGACATCCAATGTTGAGGCCTATCACTCTCTGAACTTGCATTTCTGCCTTAAGAACACACATTACTCTTACATGGGAATTAAGTGCAGGTGAGTAAAATGTCGAAGCCTCCTATTCTAGACTGATCAGTTATCTATTTACAGTTAAATCGTTCAGGAGCCTCCATGCCTTTCTTCCCTGAATTGTTTACCACATCAAACGATATGTTATATCCCGAAATTATTAGGCCCCGGACACTCGGGCCACTCTGTGGTTCGACTTAGTGGCGCCACGCAGACGCGGGGATGTGGTTTTCCATAGATTTCCATTGTTTTGACACGAACCTTTTCACACGAGCGGCTGTGGCGCGCGACCGCGGCGAGGAGACGCGGATCCCCGCCACGCGTGGCGTAGCTTTGTGGCTTGGACCCTTACACACGGCCACTTGTGTGGTCGCTCGGTGGAGGGCAAAGCTGCGACCGTCAGTCATTCACCAGATGCTAGTATGTGAGGTCAGAATTTTTTTCTTCTTTTTTTCTTTATTCTGAACTTATTCTGTATTTTCTTGCATTCAGAAGTAATTAATGAATTTGGCATTGTCTGCTCTTAGACAGTTCATTAAGATATGGAATTGTCCTTAAGTCAACCTCCCAGATGTTAGCGGGTGCGTCCACATGGATCTTTGTCTTTGACGACGACGACGTCGCAGAAGAGAAGCAGAGGTAGCTTCCTCCTCATAGTCCATGCTGAAACTGAGGAAGCGTGTAGTGGAATCTCTCTGCCGCGGCTAACCTTACACATGGTCCCTCAGTCGAGATACAAAGCGCGTGTAACAGCGTCTCGTGTCGTCACGGCGTGGCGACCACAAAATCGCTCGTGTGCCAGCAGCCTTAGACTTTTAATCCACATACCATACTCAAGTAGGAATATCATGGTAAAAAGATAAAGATGGGATAAACGTTATGCTGCGCGTGGCCTTCGGTGCTCATCTTCGTGGCATTTGCCCTTTGAGGTTAGGGTGGGTGAGAACCGCTTCCCCGGGACACAGGGCTAGTGTGACATCGGGATTACCACAGTTACCTTCCCCAGGTTTCCCCAGGTACCCATTTATCAAATGAGCCAGGTCCCACAGATTCGTAGCCAGGCATGCTAGCCACTAAGCCACGAAGGCGACAAATGATTGGACTTTTAATCCACATACCATAGTATACTCAAGTATGATCATGGTATACGGTTGAATTACCAAATAATAACACGTTATGCTACATACGTAGATTGGTAATACATTGTCTGGGGAGGGGGTGTGGCCAATACCTCTCCCGAGTGTCTATAGAATTTGTCTATGCAAAAGGAGTGCACTCTTAATACAAATATCTTTCATTCATCTTTCTTTTTGTTTTTGCAGACTCATTCTGGCAGCCCTTCACTACAATGAGAACAGCAGTCGCTCACAAGCAAAAACAAAAACTGGGGAAGACTCTTACACCATTGTCTTCCCAAAGTTCAAAAACAAGGATGGAGGTTATAGCATCCAGAAGAAAAAGGTTCCAGCCACATACGGTATGCACTATATGTGTGCACTAGCCTTTGGCCAGATACTGTAGGGTGCAACAAGAGAGATCGTGGCATCTAAGGCTGCTGTTAGGGCATTAATTATTGAGATCAAGACATGTTAGGCTGACAACATATTTGTTACACTCCAATCATCACTCTGCACGTGCATTGAATCACATGTATTAATATTAAATACTGTTTCAATTTTCTATTATCAGCTTATGCATCAAAATTGATGGAAACACTTTGTGATGAGACTGTGAGAGAGCCACAGAAATTTGCTGAAGTTCAGAAGAATGTCAACATTCCACCACCATTAGCTTCACAGTTTGATCATCCTGACAGAGAAGAAGCAGTGTCCAAGTTGTTAAAGCGTTTCAATCTTCCGTAAGTTTAATGTAGTAATAACTTTGAAATATCATATTACAATATTTTTATTTCTTAAAATATAACATTTGTCTGAGGAAATGTATATTCAATAAATAGGTGCAAATATCACATAAATGACAATATAATTATAATCAAAATTATATCATCTTTCTATCATTATCATTTCTATCATATATACAATAACACGAGTTCATTGTATATCCGGTAGTTTGAATCCTTTGTAAGTGTCTGAATCAAATTAATTTCGTATGGCATTTACAAAGGCCTGTACCTGCACAGGCTGGTATCACAACGCGTATTTTTCTTCCCACGTATCTCCATATCCAGCGGAAAAATTGGCGATAAGCCACATAGCGATACCTCCTGAACAGCTGATGCTGTTATAAGGTGTTTATCCCATGAGGCTGATTACTGCCGCGTCTTTATAGACCTAAAAGGCGCCTTTGACAAGGCCATGGGTGAAGTTATACTGTATGAACTTGCTACTATGGGTGTGGGTGGCAGGCTCCTCCACTGGATAGGCGATTATCTCCATGGCAGGAAGGGCGAGAGTCCTGTTTCAGGGTTCCTTATCTGACCAGAAAGCATTTACTCTTGGCACTCCTCAAGGTGGTGTATTAAGCCCCATGCTATTCAATATTTTGATGAATAAAGTCGGTTCCTTAGAGCTATCTCACAATGTAAATGCTGTGATTTACGCTGACGACATCCTCCTTCAGAGTAGAGATGTACGTAATATGCAAATTGCCCTAGACAAGTTCACGATTGTGACCCAGAGAATGGGTCTCGTGTTAAATGAGGAAAAGACAAAGTTTCAATGTCGAGCAGTTGGGGACATACACCTAACCGTCAACAACAAAACGTTGCAAGAGTGAGATCCTATAAGTACCTCGGAATGTATGTAGGATACTCAGCTGATAGTAAAGAGGCGGAGCTGACCCACCTGGTTAACGCAGTGTAGGGCGCGACTCCAACCCATGAAAGCTTTAGCCTGGAGTGGGAATGGTGTCGGAGTTCCTGTGCTGAGGACCATGTACATCAGCACTATCGGTCTTTAATAGATTATGCTAGTCCTGTCCTCTCTTGCTTTGGCTCGGGAAGGATGGAAAAACTTGAGAAGCTACAAAACACTGCCATGAGGATCATCCTAAACTGCCCTAAAAATGCGATGGTAGACTGCATGAGAATGGAACTCAGCCTCCCTGCTCTCAAAGACAGGGTCTCCCAAGTTAACTCGGCAGCTGCCGTAAGGCATATGAGGGCCAAGGGAGGGGCCACACTATTTGATAGTGTTACCGGCTGGACTTGCTGGGCTCACAACTTTTAGGAAACAGGGCCGGAGAGGATTCTAGCTACACTAGTGGCAGATATAGATAGGTATGACCTGATGAACAGCTGTGAAACACAGGGACGACATAAGAGGGGCCCTCCGTGGCAGAACACACAAGTAACCATAATAATATCGCCACTGGATAAGAAAAAGCACATGTATGCTCCACATGAACTTAAATACATTTTCTTGGAGAAACTTTCACCTTTCTGGCAGGCGAACAGTACACACGTGTGGTGTGTGACGGGTCTGTCATGGAGAGTGGCAGGGCCGGGTGTGGTATTCTGGTGAGGCAGTATGATGTCCATGGCGTGGTCACGGACACCCATCAAGCTTATAGACTGTCTGATGCTATTTCCTCCACTCAGGCTGAGCTCTCTGCCATACTCCTTGGCCTTGGGAAGTCAAGGATGGTGTTGGGGACACATATTTTTATGTAGACAGCAGGGAGCTCTGGAATCCCTCAGGAGTTCACACCCTGTCTTTGAGGAGATAGTGAACGAGTGTATGGGTATTTTGCAGGGCATTGAAAGGACAGGTAGATCCGTGACCTTCATTTGGGTGCCATCCCATGTAGGGATAACTCTCAATGAAAGGGTGGATGACATCGCCAAGCAGGCAACGTGCAGGGACTCAGTAGATATCCAGGGCACACTGTCCATGAGACAGTCAAGACTCAGATTAGGGACATTCAAAACGACACTGACAAAACCAGGATGGAAAACAAATATGCCAACCATCCGCTCATGGCACACTATACAAATGTTGCACTGCAGACACACTTCTCATACGGCAAACACAGAACTAAATGGAAAGACACAGTCTTCACGAGACTTAGGTTGGGGTCCCCCTTTTACTGGGAATTGGGGATGAACGTGCCCGAGGACGACAAAAAATGTAGATTATGCCAGCAACTCAGGTCCCACACCTTACAACATTACATACTGCAGTGTCCATCTTTGGCAACTTTCAGACATCCCGAATAGATAATGTCACGGACCAAGTTATCTGGATGACAAACAACGGTCAGGTTGATGCAGCATTACGGAAAACCAGCCTCCAGCGTCTTATGGGATCAGGATAAGTGCAACGGCAAAATAGTAGATATAGTAGATATGGATAATAATGCAATAGTATATATATGTGAGTATGCATATGTGTGTATATGTGTATGTGTGGGTGTGGATATATGTATGTATGTATGTATATGTCTGTATATGCATGTATGTGTATGTATGTACATCTATGTACGTATATGTGAATGTATATGTGTGTGTATGTATGCGTGTACTATATGTATGCATGTGTGCGAACATGTGTATGTATGTATACGTATGTGTATGTTTATCTGTATGTGTATGTGTGTATGCGTATATATGTGTGCATGTGTATATATGTGTGCATATACATGTGTATGTATGTGTGTATGTATGAATGTATGTATGTCTACATCTGCTCATGTGTGTGTATATGTGTTGTGTATGTGGTGCGTCTATGTATATATATATATATATATGTATATGTATATATGTATGTATATGTATATGTATGTGTGTATATATCTATAATATGGGATATAGTAAAGATATAGGATAAAAATAAAATAAAGAAAAACAACAGTATGTTATAGATGGTAATGTAATGGTAGGTAGATTTATGTACAATGCTGGACAGCCAAACTTTTATGTAAGTCATTCTTATCACATTTATGCAGTGTTTAGTAATGTACTTATGATCAGTATGCTCAGGGCGGGGACCGCCTAGGCACCCATACACGTCCTTTGGGACAACGGCATACCCCTCTCATGTGTGTCTCTAGGTAGGCCTTAGCACATATGTGACTGTATGTATTTTTTTTGTCCTAATAAATGTATCAAATCAAATCCTGAAAATATAAAATATATTCATTATCATACTGACTTCAAGTAGGAAAATAATTTTACATAGTTTTCTGAATGCCCACAAAACACTTCACACCAGATCAGTACCGAACTTGTGTTGTTTGAATTATGCAAGATTACCAAATGTTCTGCTAGTAATAACTAGGCCTGCATCATATGTCGCACAATATATCACAATAATCTGTTACCGGGAATTGTGATATTTGTGTTTTATGGGTTTAATAACCATGTGGTAGCCATGTTTTTTTTCTGACTAAAACTGAAACGCCCTTTTCTTTTTCAGGTAAGCTGCCCGTGTCTGTGGCAGTGGATCCGATCCTCCCCTTGACAAACCGCACCCTCGCTTGACGAGTCAGGAGGCTGTACAAGTTGGGGTGGGAAGCAGCTGTGTTTGTAATCGTGGGGAGCTCCTCAAGCTGGGGTGGCCATGATCCCGGGTTGCATGTTGTCCTGACGCCGTGTGGCATCAGTATCATTCCTCCTGACTGAAAAGGGGGCTGNCACGTTCGTAGGCTGAAAAACAAAAAGGCGAGAAACACCTCTCCCGAATATTAGAACTAAAGTATTAAATTTTCTATATCAAGTAAAAAGAACTGTTAATTTATTATAGGCAGCCATTTCATAGCATACTTGTTTCATAGGCTAATTAGAGTCAATTTGTGGTCCTTATACCCCCTTCAGGGGAAAGGCCTTTCATCAGGATCCGAACATTCCCTTTCTTTCCCGCTTCTCCAAATTTGCCGTGGCTAACACACGAGGACGGTTAGTCACTCTCTACCTTCCTTCAAAGTTAAGACATTCAGTAACTCACCTGCCATCTTCCCCCTTGTTGTATTAATATAATATCTACTATAATCTATATATATAGGTACAGTTGTTGTTTTGGTATGCTTCATTGAATCTTTGCGATTAGGGAGCTAGCTTGGCCTGTCTCTTATAAGTCGTTATTTAAAGAAGTCATCTCTCCTACTCCCCTTCAAGGTTTTTCGGCGACGCTAGTGACTCAGTCTGGGGGGGAAACCGAAAAAAACCCACATGAGGGTGAGTGTTATCGTGAAACACAAAGCAAATTTCCATGTACTCTTAATTTTCTCCTCCCCCTTATATCTTCCATGTATACCATATGGTGTTCAGTGGTGTTATCATACGTAGATGGTAGTTATAGTTCTTAGAGAATATTAATTCAGGAGGTAGATTAGATTATGCTCTGTAGAGCTTTCTTGCGTCACATTTGTGTTATACATGTACCTAAGTTCTCATACTAGAGAAATAATTTTTTCGTGGTGAATAAACCGGATATGATGTTTAAAAAGATATAGCTTCTTGTGTTTTCTGCAAAAAACCCAGGTGATTATCCCTCTTGTTATGGAAATACTTCCCAAGTCTCAAAGAAGAGTTTCAGCCCACTCGGTGTAATACTAAGTATCCACCCATGACTACACCACCATAATCTCATATAGTAGTTAAACGTGTTCAGGGAGTAAAACCATAGAACTACGGTGGGCTGGTGGCTAGATTATCCCCTTACTAAACCCTAAGTTCTTCCCCAATTCAGTTTTGACGAGGAGGTTTTATTAGTCAAGGAAAGTATTCTAAACAAATTAATATCATTTTTACACCAAAGGTTTCAGTAACTTTAAAAACCCTGGCATCACAATGGTGACTAAAGCTGTGGATGGAATGTATTTTCCTACAAATAACAAGCAACAGAGTTCACCTTGGGGAAAAGTAGCTAAATAGTTCAATAAATCAGGAAATAAATATGTACAAATCTCATTGTAGGACAGTTCAACTTCCAAATCATTCGCATGTCCCCAGGAACTGAAATTAGGATTCCGAGCTTCGAGAGGAAGGGGCAAATTCCTTTTTTCTCAGATGAGTACCAAATAGTGTCGGAAAATCTTAATGGCCACATGATTCTGTGCATTTTGTGGTTAGGTAGCAACGCATATTGACGATAGCATGATCCCGGCTCTCTTGCCTTACCCTTCAAGGAAATTACGCGAACATAGAGAGGAAGTGTGATGGCAACGGTAGTGTGCATCTGCTTAATGAAAAACATGCATATTCAGAAGAGAACCACAGCTATTAGTCACGGGAAAACCGAGTGTCGTGCTGTTGACGAGCGAAACACGCAAATCGAAAGATGTCCCTTCCCCTCCTACCTGTGTGTATAGTAGGAGGTATGTTTTCTCCAGCCTGTCATCATTGACGTTGGGGAAGAGTACCATATTCCCCGAGATGAAAACGAAGGAGGAGGATGAGGAAGCAGGCCAGAAAGAATAACATTAAGACGGTTTTTAAAAGATTTAGTGGAAGAAAGAAATAAGAGCTGCGAGAAATGAAGAGAATTTGAAAATTAGGTCACAAGGAAAATCAAAACGAAACCCTTTCCATGCCCATCCATTATCCACGGATAGCTGAAAGAGGAAAATCAAACGAACCTTTTCCAATGCCCCCCTCAATTATCCACGGATTTAGCGTGAAAGAGGGATCATCAAACCTCGGAGATATTACAGTTATTGGAGTTACATCGATACTACAAGGCCTTGACGCATAACGGCCCGCCTCCAAATGTTCTTGAATTAATAGAACAATGTTAGCTAGCTCAAGCGACGCAACACGCATCCAAATCGCAAAAAGGTGGGAGAGTTGCTCAGAACTCTCAATCTTAATCTTCACAGCTATCAAACGTAAAACCATTTAAAGTAGAGGACTTGGGCCGAGCGACACTTAGTAAATCTTTTCGAGATGAGTTATAATAACGAAGTGAGTGTGATTAGAGCCCTGGCAGGAATTGGAGAAGATCCAATGGGTTACGATTCGGGGGGAAATCTCCTCAAGCTGTTCACACAATAGAGGGTTTTATTTGCCAACATTCGGTGATTGCGAAAAAATCCCAAGATGAAGAAAAATTTCCCCGACCCGTGATAAGACAAATAAAGAGAAAAAAGTGTGGTACGGCCTACCTAAGGTGGCCGTCGCCCGGGAGAGAAACTAGAAGATTCAGGATTTGAGGGATATCCCCTAAAAAATTCATTGACCGTCTCGAGCACGAACGCCAACTGCTCCGAAGAGAGGACACACTCCAAAGTTAATATGATCCCAGCATATTAGAAAGAAGGAAAGAAGTGCTAGACGTAAAAGGAACAAATAGTTCCATACATTTCCCAAAACTCCTGAGACCACCAAAGACGAAGTGGAGGAGCTAAGACAACAAGTCCGAGGAAATTCAGGTCCGTTTGGGACAAAGAGGAAACCAGAAAAAAACACACCTTCCACACGGGGTCCTGCACAATTTGTAAACAAACCCCCCCCCCACTCCGCAGAGGTTATGCGCTTCTTAGTGGCAAGACACACAACACATGACATTCCAGGAATGTTGTGAGACAACCTCCATTCGGTCATTGTTTCGTCGACGGTCACAAAATTTGGTTGGCCGGAGGGGAAATAGAAAATTGTCCGAGGACATACCCACGGGAAAGGAACACCCAAAACCCGAGGTCAAACCAAAAACTCAAGACAATTATCATGACCTAGACGGTCTCGATATTTCACCCACGATTCCCATGTAAATATTAACGGAAAAATAGTAGAAGCTATTAGTAGAAACGGGAGTGGTTATACTTAAATAAGTGAGTGTTATAATTAATCAAAGAATGTTACAGCAAAACGAATCGCAGGGGAAAGGAAATAAATAAACGACGGAATCCTCCTCACCTCGTCGTAGGAATCACAGACACCCCGTTTTGAAAATTCGCGGATGATAGGGGCAGAAATTTGAAATCGGATTGGACGGACAAAAGTTTTTGTTTTTAAAAATGTGGTTCCCCGTGTATTACAGACTCTTATCTCGACAACGGCGATGTGCTTCTTGGTTGTGATATACTCACAAAGGCCACCCTCACCTGGGATGGGAAAAGTAGAGCGATGCGCTGGGGTGACACACCCCATACCGTTAATCATCTTCACCGAAAAAGAAACAAAATCAAAAGGATACACCGAAATCCTGTGGAACTAGCGACCCCGTTACCGATATCATCACAAATAAACCTTCTCAATCCGGTAAAAGTAAACCCTTACCACTCCATGTTTATGCCGGTAAACGTAAACGAAATACCAGGTTCTGACCTACTTGTCTATCCTCAGGAAAGAGTTAGTAAAACTAGTCACCCCTACTTAGTACAAGTGACATCAGAAAGTTCTATCTATGTCCCCTTCACGAATAATACCAAGAAGGAAAAGTTTTTTCGCAAAGGTACTATCCTCGGTTCATACGAAAAGGTAGAAATTCCTCCATCGAAAAAAATCAATTCCGTTCATGAAATACACAATGACTTGATACCGGGAAACGATAAAGTACAGCCAAAAGGTACCCGAACCCACAGGCTGAAAGAATTAATCAAGGGACAAAAATGGCAACACTTGACAGTTACAGAACAACAAGAGTTACAAGAAGTAATTCTCGAGAATGATCCGCTTTTCATCTTAGACCAAAATGAATTAGGACTCATAAGTGGTCCCCCGGTTCATATAAAGGTGGATGACCCTCAACCCAGTCGAGGACCTACGTACCGTTATCCCGAGAAAGCCAAGGAGCTAATTTCACATATGCTTCAAGACATGGAAGACAGAAATATCATAGAACGATCCACGGCCGCATGGTTATCACCGATCGTCTTGGTAAATAAACCGGATGGTAGTAAGAGAATGTGTTTAGACTATCGACACATAAATAAACATCTCGCCACAGACATCTATCCTCTTCCACGATTAGAAGAATTGGTAGAACAAGCCGCGGGTCAAAAGTATTATGTTACCCTAGACATGCGCGAAGCATATTTCCAGATATTACTCGATGACGAAAGCCGCGATCTCACCACCTTCAGCGATGGTGTCACCTTATATCGTTTTCGACGCCTACCGTTCGGACTAACTGCTCACCCCCGCTATATTTTCCCGGCGGATGGCTTCAGTATTAACTCCTCTCCTTCAGAAGGGATGGGTAAAAAACTACCTAGACGACTTAATTCTATGGGCTCCTACGTTCCCTCTTCTTGTGGAGCGCCTCAATCAACTCTTCGGACTCCTCACCACGAATGGGGTGAAACTTAACCTCAGTAAATGTACTTTTGGACTAAAAGAAGTCACTTTTCTCGGTCATCGAATCTCAGCCGAAGGAAGTAAGCCGGATTTGAAAAATGTGGAGGCAGTATCTAAAATGAAAGCTCCCAAAACGGTCAAGGAAGTCCGACGTTTTCTTAGGGATGTGTGGTTTCTATAGGAAACATGTTCCTTCGTTTGCGAAAGTTGCAGCTCCACTTACTAATTTAACCAGAGCTCGCGTCATTTTCACCTGGACGGATGAGTGCCAACACGCGTTCGAACATCTCAAATCGTGTCTGATAAACGCGCCTGTCCTGGTTCAGGCGCAAATACATTCATGAACCTTTCATCCTCACGCACGGACGCGAGTAAACACTCACGTCGGAGGCGTCCTCAAGTCAAATTCAATCCAATGGTTCAAACTGTCCCCATAGGGTATTTCTCCAAGAAATTAAATTCTTGCGAAACCCGTTACTCAGCCACCGATAAAGAAGCGTTGGCTATAGTTCTCACCTGTAGGAATTTCCATCATTATCTCTGGGGCTCGAAATTCTCGATCGTCACGGATCACCAACCCCTCACCAGTATATTTAAAAGAAAAACTAAATCTCTCCGGATGACCAGATGGATCCTGGAAATGCGCGAATATAACTATGTGGTTAAATACCTGAAAGGTAAGGATAACTTCGTCGCCGATCATCTGTCACGTCCCGTTGGGATGATAACCCGTCGGCCCGAGACTACTTGGCTAGGACTTAAATCAACAACAATCAAACTACGACAACGGGAAAGAGCCCGGTGGCAAGAATTTGGCAGAATATATGGAGTGCGGGCGAGTGCCTACGAAACGCATACCGAAAGCCACTTGAGATCAATTTGCCAGTAGATAACAAATGAAATACTATGTACCTATGTCCGAGAGAGAAAACAGATGCGAAGCCTACACTATGTCCTCATAAGTCCTCGTATATGACTATCCCGTCTCTCCAACATGCGCCTATGAATTATCAGGTTCATTGGGGACCAAAAGAAAACCATTAAGAAGCCGAGGAAACTTCTATTGGGACAAATTTGAAAGTAGATGTGTGTGAATATGTCAAGAATTGTTGTAACTGTCAAAAATTTTAAGGAAATAGCGGTTACAACAACCCTGGAAGGAATTACCCCCAGTAGATAAACATTAGAGAGGATAGGGATAGATCTTCACTGATATGGTAGCCGGAGAAAAAAGGTTACGCTATGTAGGACGTAGTCGATCATTACAGTAGATTTGTTAGGTTCTCCCCTTAAACCAAATACTACACACATTCATAAAGACATGTGGCAGTACCCTGGCGGGACTCTGGGACACCCGCAACAATCGTCTGGAACAACGGAAGGAGAATTCACAGACGGGAGTTCCAACAGTTTCTGCACAACGACACCCAAAATCACTCTTTGTTATCGACCCCCCTACCACCTCAAGGAAATTCGTGACCGAGAGGATGCACAGGACTCTTAATTCAGTCCTCCTCGAACCTGTGCCAAGGTCACCTCTTCGCTGGCCCACGTTGTTGACAGCCGTGCCAAATCAACATGAATCAAGCGGTACACACTCCATGGACAGCAACCCTATTTGCTTTTCTTCTCTCGTCATGCCCCCAGGCTAGTTGGGACATCCTTACCCGGGATTGAGGCGAGAAAAGACGACATGGACGTGGCCCACGCCCTAATCCGAGAGACACATCAGAAAATGTCGCGTCGGCTACAGAGGACATCGCAACCGAAAGCGGAAAAAATCAAGTAAGTGGTGGAGGTAGGAGCACCCTGGTATGGGTCAGAAAAGACGACCACAATACCAGGCACATGCCGTAAAATAAATGTGAAATGGGATGGGATCTACAGAGTAGTGGAGGTACGTTTGAGTTGAGTGGTTTTTTTTTTTTATTAGTTTCTATGTGTTGAAAAATGTTTTCACGGGAAAGGAAGTGCAAACGAGCCGCCGAGCAAGTGAAGCCCTATCACGGCAGTAAGAGTGGTTAGTGGAACCGTGGAGAGTGTCCTGCAACCCGATCCGGTGGACGAACAATTAGCCCCTCGTATAAGGAGACCTCCTAGAAGGCTCATCGAGGAAGTTTTGAGTGACATTTTGGGTTTAAAGATGTGTTAGGAGTAATACTGAGTCAAGGAGGTGAGTGGTGTCGGACTAGCTGAAACAATTTGGTCAGGAGATTTCTCATTTCTAAAATTTGGGGAGTATTTATTTTCACGGGCTCAGCCTGGTTCGGTGAGAGGAGTATTTTAATTCGAGATAGTCGTACGACTACTCAACTACAGTCAGCCAGCTTGAGGTGTAGCGAATATTTCAAGACTTGTTAGGCGCTTGTCAGTAACCATGAGGGTAGCCGGTGTGCGCCCCTGGGACATTCCTACCCAGCTAACCATCACCGGCGGGCCGCCGTGGCCGTAGAGCGGCGAACGGCGGCCGCCGGCGGCAAATTTACCTCCGTCAGCCCTCCGAAGGCCCGCTGGTGTATTTTCAGACGGGATAATTTACTATGTTGAAAATTAATGTACAGAATTTCAAGAATTGAATATTTCTATGTGTAAACATTTTGAAACAACATTTTATAGATTATCTTGATGTAGTATTCATCAGTAGTGACAAGCACCCGGCAACTTTACGTCAATCCTCCGGAGGCGGCTGGGCGCTGGTACGTTTTTTGTAAGTGGGAAATATTCAATTTCACATTATATATTTAACTCAGTAATATACATAAAATCTCAATATCGGTAACCATCACTATTATTAGGCCTGTTCAAGCTATTAAAAATTGTTTTAAAAGTTTTATAATAGTTTATAGAAATTATCATTTTTCAGTTTTTTTTTTCAAATATTTCCAGCTTAATCAGGAACACCCAGAGATACATAGAAATAAAGATGAGATACGTATATAGGAAGGAGTTAACATGGAAAAAGGTTATCAGTTTGTCTATGTGTGTAGCTAGTATCATATAAAGATAACACTTGATTAACGCGGCGAAGATTATTACGGGTATAACACAAGGTCTATTTTCCTTATTTCAATAACTTCCACATATTATCAACACATATTGATATTATGCTAACTAAAGAATAGTAGCATACTCAACGGTACACCTAATATGGAATATGTAGATGATGGAGTTTAAAATATGAATAATATCATGATTTAGAATAGAATATTATTTTTAAATCATATTTCCCAGCTATCAATGCACTAAACTGCCAGACGTACGATAGCCATTACAAAGGGGTTAAAAACCCACAAAAGGTCTAAATTGTCACCCTTAAAGTAGTCGTCCAGACCCATTTTTTTTTTGCCG
Organism: Chionoecetes opilio; assembly: GCA_016584305.1. NCBI lineage: Eukaryota > Metazoa > Arthropoda > Malacostraca > Decapoda > Majidae > Chionoecetes > Chionoecetes opilio. Next base: position 77,162 of record JACEEZ010015461.1, on the reverse strand, counting down.
AATTATGTTGAATGTACATTCAAAACACCTAATCCACCCCAAAAAAAATTGATTTCCAGGGCCCTTTTTTCCGTAAAAACACGACTTTGTAAAAAGCGCGCGAAAAAAAAAATCTTCCCTCCAAACAGGGCTACGACTGTTATTGATGACGTCAGAACGGGACGCCCCCCCGCAGACACTCGTCTGGCACCTGTCGGCAAATGTTATGATGAGGGGATTGTACTTCGGTGTCAGACAGTGAATCTGTCGCTGTGACAGGGTTTAGAGTACGATGCTCAATCTGACACCGAAAGAAATGACGCTGGTCGCGTATTTCTATGAGGAAAACGAACCTCAGATTGTCATGGGATCCATATGTTTTTGGGCCCCAAATACGAGGTGGATTAACAGGTGTTCTTTATCTTTCTTTATCTGTCTCTTTATCTTGGCAGGAGGTATGAGATGGCACTCGCGCGTATTCCCCCGGTGAAATTAAAATTATTAATCATAATTTCTAAGTTATGGAAATTACAGTACTTATAAGTTTTAACTACACATCGTATTAAAAACGGCTGTTATTCCAAAATAAGCAGTACATGAGAAAGCGGGCGTCATAAGCAATAAATGAAAAGGGCTACTTGGCATTATGTCGGCGAGGAAGGGCAAGGTGGGTAGGGAGGGGGCCGTGCGAGGCTCTCGCTGTGTCCCCCCTTCTCCGCCCGTTTAGCACAGTGTTTATTTTTGAGAGAGTTAAAATCAGACTTTTTTTAATATAAATTTGAGAGAAATAACTGTAAAACAGGTTGTACGTTTACGTAATGGGGAGTTTATTCGGGAAGGGGGTTTGGGATTGGGGATTATTTACGGATCGTGGTCATCTCGAATTATGAACTTTTTTTAATTTTGATTGTTAAAAAATTAGGGACTTTTACATATCTTATAACGAAAAAAGATTCTTTAAAATTTACTGATAAGCAACATAAGACAGCTAGCAAAATTTGACACACTAAGACTGTAAAATGCTACGTGGCAACGTCTACAGTGAATGTCAGTAATCCCCCCGGCAGCCGATCTTACTTACTCTTACTACTGTCTCTGTCATCATGACTTACCTTAATGTTGTGATGACACAGAAAGTGTTCAAAGTGGCCCCATCGGGTTTCATACACTTTGCGCCCCTAAATATGGAATGAACACTTTTTCTTAAATTTCTGGCTTTTTCTTGATGGCTGTGAGGCCATTTTTCTCTTCAAATTTTCTTGTGTCCTTTTCTTTTTTTTAACTGTGTTTCTGTCTCCGCAGAGATAAAAATCCGGGTGTTGGTCGGGTGACTGAAAGGCCCAGGGTGTGTCCTCCCCGGCCTTCCACCGTCCGGAAAATGTTTGGTCAAGATGCTGCCTCATTGCTTACTGAAGTGTGGGGTGCCCCTCTGCTAAATACTAGTCGGCGCCTGTGCCCAGGGGAACATCTAGGATGAGGGGGTTTATCAAAAAGTTAGAAAAATTCCCCTTTAAAATGCATCTTAAAAGATGGGGGGCCCAAATCAAGTGCTCCCAATCATGCCACACCAGACTTTAATAGAAATCTTTTCCGGGAAATTTTTTTCTACCATCTTGGGTTTTCCCCTTTGATCACCAATGTTCATTAGACTTTAGCTTCCCGGCAGGGAAAATGGGGCCCTCATCGGTGAACAAAATATTTTCCACAGCTGGGAATTTGCTTTAGCGTTTTACAAAACTCCAATCGCCTCACGAATCTCCATCCTGAAGATGTTAAACCCTTGTCAGAGATAGGGATGAAGCCCTTTTTTTTTTCCCCACCCCCCAGCTTCATGTGGAAACTCCAAGTCGGGGGGGAAATTTTTCTTGTGTTTATTTTCTGGGCTTTTTTCCGCTGATGAAAAATCTGCCTCCCCTTTTTCCATGTTCCCCATCCTTTCAGCTGTTGCACCCTTTCCCGGGGAAAAGATCCTTTTGTCACAAAGGTGTTAAAAACCCTTAAAATGTTCAAAACTTTGGGACTTTTTCTGTTAGGGTTCTTCTTCTGTATGGCAGCATTTGCACTTCCTTGCAGAACCCTAAAAACACCATACCGCATACTCCACGTTACTGTGGAGTACGGTTGTCCGCAGAGTTCACTCCTAAAAAAAAAACACTGCCTGCCCCTGGGGGGGAGAAGGAGGGACACAGCTATGTAGCCCCGCACGGCACCCATCCCAAACCCACCTTGCCTCTTCCTCGCCGAATAATTCAAGCCCCCTTTCATTATTCTTATACCCCCTGCTTTTCTCATGTACTGCTTTTTTGGGTAAAAAGCCTTTTATTAATATCGTTGTGTAGTTAAAAACTTATAAATACTTTTGTCCTAACTAGTAGAAATTATATTAATAATTCAAAATTTAAACCGGGGGGGATACGCGCGAGTGCCATCTCATACCTCCTCCCTCCCGCTGCCTGAGTTAATGACGGCCGCGGTAATTCTTTCTCACTCCAGTCACGTAAAGGAAACTTCAGAAAGCATATGGGGATAGAGCTTTTGTTTTAGAATAATTCGGTCTTCTCCTGTATCAACATTTGCATAAAAATCGTGTTTCAAAATCTGTATTTATCTCTGTGTTTACGTCTCTCTCTGATCACCCCGGGGAAAATGACCTCCCTGATGTAGTCACCGAGCCCGAGCCCGAGCGTCTGCAAAACCTTGAGGCTTTTGAAAAATCGGGGAATTTTCGATTTTTTTGCGGATTATTTAAAAAAGGGACTGGAACAAAAATGCGACGTATTGTGATATATCGTTAATGGCTAGCTTTGATTGCATTAAATGGAATGATAAATGGGGCTGGACGATTACTTTTAAACCCGTCGATAAAAAATGAGAAAATTTTTATAACATTTTTTCGCTCCATCTTATATCGAAAAAGACTGAATAAAATAAATATTGCATTTGACACGTTTTTTTTAGGATTCCTTACGGGGCCTGGCGCTTGTCCCGAGTGAAAATTATCGTTTTTGGAAACGCACGAGTGGGTGGAGTTTTATGTTGTTCGTCGCAACCTAATCCTTCTACATGGCTGTTCCCCGTTTTTGTGTTCCACGTACACTAGCATGTAAAAATCAATAAAGAAAAAAGTTTTTGTACTTATGAAATAAAAAAATGTCCGTAGCAATTCCTTTTAGTATTCTGGATAAGAACAGGAATATTTCTGGTTTAAAATTTTCTAAGCATATTGCATTTTCTAGTAATTTTTTATAAGTGTTTTTAAAAGCCCATTATCTATTAACGGCTAATGGGGGTTTTGCAACACCCTTAAAACTTAAAATTCCCATATTCTTTAAAAATTAACCGTAAAATTTCCCCAATCAGTTAATATAACAGCGGCAAATGGCATATTCCCTACGGCGGGGCCCCTGGGAGCGCCCCCCGGTGAGCCCTTGAGCAAATTCCCGCGGCCCCCACGTGTACCTTCCCCGGGCCGCCCATAAGACTAGGGGGGCCTCCGGAGGCCCTCCGTCTTTGTGTTTTTTGGGTAGCAAGAGAAAAGGTATTGAGCGGTTTTGCGACCACGTTAAGCCCAGGGCGGAGGTTTTTTGGGATACTTCCCTTTATGAATATTCGTGTAATCTAAAAACTTCAGATGCCCCTTTTAAAAAAATAGAGGGCTCTAGTAATTAACCATAAAAACTTCCCCCTTTACACCATCCCTTGACACAGCTTTAAAAAGGGAAAAGGGAGATCAGTGAGTATTAATTTTTATATTTAAGAATTTTTTTCTCCCGGGGAATAACTGTGTAATGCCCGGAAATTCGGAAAAGACAGGATGGAAATTCTACATACAATTCCCGGTTTTGTATCTGTAAGAAGGGAAAAAAGGTTTCAATAACCCTATGTTTGTTCTGGGGCAATTGTCGCCTGGCCCAGCATAGGAGGAAAGGTTATTCTTTATACTAAGGGCAATCAAATCTTTTTTTGTTCTCGTAATATCATCCTTCTATCATTTTTTTTTTTTTCTCCCCTTCTATCTCCCGCCCCCCCCCCACTTCCCCCCCATACACCCCGAACACGAGTCCGATGTGTGGGACTTTATTTCGCGACCTTCGATTTCTGGTAATTCAAAACTTTTTATCCCCCCCTTACCCTCCTGAAAAATCAAGGAAAAACTCTTAGATTCTTAATGTCCCCTTTAAAAAAGCACAATATGACAGATCACGTTTATAAAATGGTGGGGGTTTTTCGAGTTATTCGCTAAATTTAAAATCGACCCAAAATTTCTATTCCATCCCATAACCCCCGTCGCTCTGGAAAACACGTTCGTAGGGGAACAAAAAAGGGGGAACACCTTCCCCGAATAAGAATAAAATTTTTAAATTCTTCTATATCAAAGTAAAAAAACTGTATCATAGGCACCATTTATATGATACTTGTTCGTTAGCTAAATTAAATCTTCGAGGTTTTTACTCCCTTCAGGGGAAACCTTTATAAGTATCCGAACATTTTCTTTTTTTCCCGCTACTATCCCCAAACCCCGCCTTGGTAACCACAGATTTTTTTTCGTCCCCCCCACTCCTTTCAAAGGGAAGAATGCGGTACCTCGCCCCCATTTCCCCCCCCCCCCCCTTGTTTTTAATAATCTATTAATATCTATATATAGGTACAGTTTTTTTTAGTTTTCATTTAAAAGCATAGGGGGCCTGGCCTATCCTTATAAGTGTTATTAAAAAGCGTTCCCCCACTCCCTTTTAAGCTCCCGGGGAGTGTCTGCCGAAAAAAGAAGCCAAGCCAATACACAGTGAACCCACACCAACCTTACTCTCACATTTTTTTTCTCCATAAATTCCCTGTATCCCATAGTGCCAGTTGTACGGACTAGAGGTAGTTCTAAGGACAAAATTTTAGTGAGTTTGGGGGTTTCCCGTAGAGCTTTCCTGCGCCAAATTAAAGTCATACATGATCAGGATCTCAAAAAGAGAAATAAAATTTCATGGTGAAAAACCGGATGATGTTTAAAATATAGCTTCTTTTTTTTATTGCAAAACCCCAGGTGATTTTCCCTTGTTATGGGAAAAACTTCCCCCCAATCTCCAAAAAGAGTTTTGCCTCACTCGGGGTAATACTAAGTATCCACCCCGACTACCAATAATTTTCTCATATAGAAAATGTGTTCAGGGGTAAACCATGAATACTCCCCTAAAACTGGTGGCGCATTTCCCCTTACTAACCTTAATTTCCCAATTCAGTTGTGACGAGGAGATTTTATTAGCAATGAAAAATTTATCTCAATTTAATATTTTTCAACCCCAAAGGTGTCATTAAAACATAAAAACCCGGGCTCAAAATCAAGATACCTTGTATATATGTTTTTCTTCCTTTTTGGGTTTCATGGGGGTGTAGGATCTCTGGCAGGCTTCAGGGGGGGTCTGTTGTGATAAGGTTGCATGTCTGTCATTTTTTATCAGGGGGGGTGACGGGGCTGAGTGAATAAACCCCTCGTTACTTAACACGCCCCACATCTATTTCAGGGTTTTTGTCCCTGACAAAAATAGTTTGTATCCTTGTAGGTCATCTAGGAACTTTTAATATCCTAATCCCGGCAGCGAATGGGAAACAGTAAAAAACCTTTTTAAAATTTTTTGAAGAATTTCTTTATTATCGACGCAGTGAGATGGATCTCCACGTAAAACCCAAAAGCTGCAGCTCTCTCTGACTCTCTCCTCCTTGATCCAGTGCAGGAGACTGTTTGAGTTGAAGCTGGTGTATCCCTTGGTCTAGATAGAACAAGATAGATTCTATCTAGACCAAGGGGTTTTCCCACGGTACGTAGCAGGTCGTGAAGTCGATGAAATGTGGGGGGAACACCTTGGTATCGGGGATTTTAATTCTGATTCTTGAAGTTATTGTGGTGTTTGTTGCTTGATCACCCCGTTTTGTGCTTATACTTGTAAATGTTATTTTGAAATGTCTTGGTTTTCTTGCTAATCAATGTTCTTGCTGTTTCCTTGTTTTCCACATCAGTAACAAAGTTTGTTTCTTCACATCTGCATCCTGTTCATCTGCTAGGAGTAAAAATGTTGCAAGTTTTACATCATTGTCAGTGTGTTGTCTTGTAGAAAGTTTAAGTTTTTCCTGATGTCTTTATATTCCTCGCAGTGTAATAGGAAGTGTTCTAAAGTTTCATCCTGTCCAGTGTTACATTGTGATGCCAGGGTTTTCGTATGTTCTGACACCTTTGGGTTGAATGATATTAATTTGTTAGAATTCTTCATTGACTAATAAAATCTCCTCGTCACAACTGAATTGGGATGAACTTAAGGTTAGTAAGGGGAAATGCTGCCACCAGTTCAGGCGAGTAGTTCTATGGTTTACTCCCTGAACACGATTTACTATATGAGAATTATTGGTAGTCGGGGTGGATACTTAGTATTACACCGCGTGAGGCTGAAACTCTTTTTGGAGACTTGGGGAAGTATTTCCATAACAAGGGAATAATCACCTGGGGGTTTTGCAATAAACACAAGAAGCTATATTTTAAACATCATCCGGTTTATTCACCATGAAATATTATTTCTCTTGTTTGAGATCCTAGATACATGTATGACTCTAATTTTGGCGCAGGAAAGCTCTACGGAGCATAACCTAACTCACTGAATTTTGTCCTTAGAACTACCATCTATGTCCGTATCAACTGAGCATTATAGGTATACATGGAATATCTATATAGGAGAGAAAAATGTGAGAGTAATGGGTTGGTGTGGTGTTCACTGTGATATGTGGCTTGGCTTCTTTTTCGGCAGACACTCGCCGGAGCCTTGAAGGGAGTAGAGAGATGACTCGTTAATAACACTTATAAGGATAGGCCAGGCTTCCTATGCGTTAATGAAAACTAAACAACTGTACCTATATATAGATATATAGATAGATACACTATAACAAAGGGGGAAGATGGAGGTGAGTTAATGTATGTCTTACCTTGAAGGGAGTAGAGAGATGACTAACGTCCACATGGCATGCCACGGCAAATTTGGGAGAAACGGGAAGAAAGGGAATGTCCGGATCCTTATTAAAGGCTTCCCCTGAAGGGAGTGTAAGACCTCGAATGACTCTAATTAGCTAATGAAGCAAGTATACATATGAAACGGCTGCCTATGATACAGTTCTTTAACTTTGATATAGAAGAATTTATTTTAGGTCCCCTTAGAGCTAGTGCACTAAGCTATAGGATAGGAAAGATCGCCACCCAGGGAAAACCCTGGGTATACAGGCAACCAATTCCAACATCTGGTTACACATTACCAGGCTACACATAGATAAATCTGAAAAAGAAACATACGTCTGGCAACGCCGTGCCATCTGACCGAGGCCGGCTGTCCGCCAGCCGGCTCGGAGCCATCATTCTCTTTTTTGCCTTCATCACGTCAACACCTGCTGCGTCTCCTGTAACACGTGTTGTTTCTATTCAGGCCATATGGTAAGCACTTGCTGTTTTTTCGTGCTTACGTGGGTGTGTGTGAAGTTTTTACCCATTCATGCTTCGTAATCCTTCTGTAAGGTTTTACGGGGATGAGTGTAGTTTATTCTTTATCCCTGGCCGGGGCCAGCTGTGTCTTAAACGGAGGTGGACCTCTTTGCGTCCCGCCGCTCTGCCCAACTACAGGCCTTTTTGACGAGGGGGGACCGGACAGCTGCGGGAGGCCCAGACGCCCTCACGGAAGACTGGAACAGGTGGCGCCATGTTTACCTGTTTCCGCCTCCCTGCACCAGTGTCCTCCTGAAGGTATGCAACAAACTGCGTTCCTACAGGGGCAAGGTGACCATGGTGGCTCCTCTCTGGCCGGCGCAACCGTGGTTCTCCGAACTGAAGGCCTGGTGTCCCTCCCCGGTTCCTCTAGGGGCCCTCGCTTTGTTGGAGGAGCTCCCGGCCAGGCTTCTTTCCACCTTGAAGCTACACGCCTGGAGTTTTTTCCCCTACCTCTCTCCGTCGGACGGTCTCGGACGCGGTAGCGGAGGACATGTTGGCGGCTCTTCGCCCGTCCTCTACGAGACAGTATCAGTCTCACTGGAAGGCCTTTCAGTCGTTCCTCAAACTCAAGGGCCTCCGTGACGTCTCTGAATCGGTCGTCCTGGATTTCCTCTCCTTCCTGGCCCACGACCGTGGGAGGTCCTCCGCTACTCTCTCCACTCACCTTGCGGCCCTGGCTGACCCCCTCAAATACGGTTGGGGTTTGGTCCTGGACCGGCGTTCTGTGACCCTGTTGAAGAGGGGTTTGTTCCACCAAAACCCCCCTCCCCGTCGTCCTGGTCCCTTCTGGTCCCTGGAGAAGGTTCTCCGGTTCCTGCAGGGCGACCAGTTTGGGTCGGACGCTGCCGGACCTCGCCTCCTTCAGAAGGCCTTGTTCCTGGTGGCCCTGGCTACGGGGTTTCGGGCTTCTCAGCTGAGGGCGCTGACCCGTTTCCCCCAGTGGACGACCTTCTCGCGGGACGGCTCCGCTGTCTCCCTCTCCCTCTCGCCCAAGGTGCTGGGTAAGAACGAGCGGCAGGACCACCGTCTCCAACCGGTCGTCGTTCCGGCTTGGTCTGCTGGGGACGCCGCACACCCCTTGTGCCCGGTTTCGGCGCTCCGGTGTTACCTGGATGCTTCCGAGCCTTGGGCGTGCGACCTGCAGTTCCTGTTCCGCGATCCTGTCACTGGTCGTCCCCTCACCACCAGGGGGATTGCCGGCCGGCTCCGGGGCGTCATCGAGTCGGCGGATCCGGGTCACGCCCCTCGCGCCCATGACGTCCGGGGTGTTGCTGCGTCTCTGGCCTTCCTCCGCACCCATTCCTTGGAGAGGGTACGGGAAGGGGGACAGTGGAGTACGGCCTCGTGCTTCGTGGCTCGTTACCTGTCCCACTCCGTCGTGGACTTCCCCTGTGTTGCCCTGGGACTCCCTCCGTCCGGAGGGGCTGGGGTGGTGGACGCCGGGCCTCCCATTGACGTCTCCGCTTGATTCGGGTGAGTATACTAGTGGTATCGTTTTGTTCTTGTGCAGTTGCTCTTTTGCCTCCCCGCGGGGGTCGGGGGCTTCTTGCCCCGTCTCCAAGTGGCAGATAGCTTAGTGCACTAGCTCTAAGGGGACCTAAAATGACGGCTTTGAAGTATGAAAAGCCTATTTTTGGGTCCCTGACAGAGCTAGTGCACGGCCTTCGGCCTCCCACCCTTCCTTCCCCGCCAAGTTTTCAGCCCCTCTCCCCGGGGATGATTTTTGGGATGGTTATGATGGCTCCGATCCGGCTGGCGGACAGCCGGCCTCGGTCAGATGGCACGGCGTTGCCAGACGTATGTTTCTTTTCAGATATATCTATGTGTAGCCTGGTAATGTGTAACCAGATGTTGGAATTGGTTGCCTGTATACCCAGGGTTTGCCCTGGGTGGCGATCTTTCCTATCCTATAGCTTAGTGCACTAGCTCTGTCAGGGACCCAAAAATAGGCTTTTCATACTTCAAAGCCGTCAATTTAGCGCAAAAGTTGTGTTGTGAACCCCCTAAAAAATCAGTTTTTTGTGTGTTCATCTGTGATTGCACGAGCTTACACATGATTTGATGACGTAGTACACACATTGACCCCTCAACTCGTTGCAGAAACAATTCTCGAAAACTCTCGGAACATTTCTGAAATCATGTACATTCCGCGAAAATGGAGATGTACCTACGTGTTTCGTGACAGGTCGCCAAAACGCTCGTCAATTTTGCTGAAGGCGAGTGAAATCGATCTTGAAACTAATAAAATAAGTTTCTTTAGTTATTTGTCCGTCTATATGTCGAATTTGATAAGTTTTTATCGAGTAGCAACAATTTTATTAGGCTATCTGTAATCGATGTCAATGCACTGTTTTTCATTTCGTTGTTCGTTCGTTCTGTTTGTTTGATTGGTAATTATGGAGGAGAGTTTCACCTTCGTTTTCAGAGACACCAACTACTTTTTCTTGGCCTACAATAGGTGCTTGTTCTAATGGTGCTAGTTTTATTTTGCGCAATCCAAAAAAAAAATGAAAAAAAAAAAAATGAAAAAAAAAATGAAACCTAACCTAACCTTATATGTTTTAATGAAACCTAACCTAACCTGAGTGTTCTTGGCTGAGTGTTCATTATGCCAAATTTTTATCGGTCACAATCATCCTATTGCTTTTATAAGACAAAAATATGCCCAAAAGGCGAACTTCTATTTGATGTAACTTTCTTATTTTAGGTCCTAGGAGGGTCATCTTGGTGTCATTGGAAAGTTTGTTTCAAGACCTTTCCACTGATACCTCTTGCAATAGCATTTAACAACTTTGATTTTTTTTTGCCACATAGCTAGTTTGAGGGCAGCGCGCGTGGCGTGTTTACATCACGTGACCATCGCGCCCCTCGGGTTTCGTCAGAAGGGGCTTTGCGGCAGTGATAGGGCTTGTTTTGTGCCTCGCCACGCTATTTTACCACTTTATCACTAGTTGCAAGCAGTTATATGCACTAGTAAGCACGATCACAGGCCGAGGTCCGATCCTGGTGTTGTGTAATAGGTGCCTCGCCCAGCCCTGCCGCGGTGGAGGGAGGTGGTGGTGGTGTGGCGGGCCAATGAGTAGCCGGGGAGGATGGCGTCCATGACATTTGGCCAGAAAAAGTTCACACCCACACCCCCGCAGAAAGGCAGCTTCCCCCTTGACCACCAGAACGAGTGCAAAAGGGTAATGCTCAAGTAAGTCTGGTAAATTTTCGTAATGGTCTAGTGGTTGTTAACTGGATCTCTCTCTCTCTCTCTCTCTCTCTCATGGGATGTATGCTAACCCCAAAAGAAATGTTGGTAAAACTGCTGTTTAATACAATGCTCCCCAATACTCTTCTAAACTAACTGGGGGGAATACGCCACCCCAGACCCCCCCACTAGTTCACTAACCTAACCTAACCTGGATATTGGTTACGTAGCCTAACCTAGATGGGGGGCTGCGCCCCCCTAAAACTTGTGTTAATATGAATTATGGGTAGATATGCAGTTTCAACCAATACTCTCCTGACGCATGATTTTCATATTATTTAGCTAGTGTTGCAAAAAAAGGTTGATCTCCAGACATATCTCATGGCATGAATTGAGACTCAGTTTGCTGGATTATGTTTGTAACGACAGTCTTCTATGATAATCAGATTTTGCCATGTCAACGTTGTGTCGTGCCCTCAACAGATACATGCTTTGTCTGCATGAGAACAACAATAAAAACTCCCTATGTCGTGAGCAGTCAAAAGACTACCTGGCTTGTCGCATGGAGAAAGGTCTCATGGTCCAGGAAGAGTGGGGCAAACTAGGATATTCTGATCTGGAAGCACCCAAAGACCCCTCTCCCTCTCCCTCGACCTGAATACTCCAAGCAGACACACACCAAACAGGGGTAAGTTTTTGAAGAATGATGGAATAAACTGTTTCTGAATTGCTTTCATATTAAAAACAAAACAAAAATTCTTACATTCTAGCTGCCTACATTCAAACAACTCTTATTTAGTGGCGTTATCATGCTGATGTAAGAACAGAGCTCCTTTTGAGATCCCTTAGTAGTACAGAACCTCTCTTTTGAACTACCACGTGTAGATCTCACGGCCTCTTGTAGCTTCCTTATGTTCTTATGTTCGTCATCTTCTTATTTAGTGGCAATATCATGCTAATGTAAGAACATAGCTCGTTTTGAGATCCCTAATAACTTCTTTTTTTTTATAGTACGTAGTATACAGAACCTCTTTTCCTCACCCCCAGGTCATGTCCCAGCTGCCTCCCCTGGGTGCTGGTCCCCGGGTCCTGCTGGGCTGCACGGGGAGTGTGGCAACCATCAAGGTGCCTGAGCTTGCACGGTGCCTACAGGAGCGTGGCGCCAGCGTGGTGATAGTGCCCACCAAGAACGCATGCCACTTCTTACGCATGCAGGCCAAGGTAGATGCTGGGCCTCAGAGGAGAACAGTTGGTGGTGGCAGTGGCTTTCTCGGTCCGGAGGGGAAGACTTCTAAAAATGGTGAGCTCAGGTGCAGTGACAGTGAGGAACAGAACAGCTGCAGTGACCAGTGTAGCCAGTGTGGTAGCCGGAGTCCCATAGGAGTGCTGGGGCCAGAGGGGGGGAATGACAGTGCCCTCAGGTCCCTCTACCCTGACCTGAACTTTATATTGGACCAAGATGAGTGGGCGGCTTGGAGTGGTCGTGGGGATCCAGTGCTTCACATCCAACTGAGGGACTGGGCACAGGTGATGGTTATTGCACCTCTGGATGCAAACACCATGGCCAAAATAGCCCAGGGTCTCTGTGACAACCTTTTGACGTGTATTGTGCGTGCTTGGGATACGGCGCGGCCTCTCGTGTTCTGCCCGGCTATGAACACGCACATGTACAAACACCCCCTCACCATGCGACACACGGCAATGCTCAAGGTGAGGTTATGGTGGTTGTGCTGGTTTGTCTGCCATGATTTTTGGAGATAGCAAGTACCGTGTGATCTAAGACTTGACAATTAATGATACCAAAATTTCATCACCGTTTTAAGTAATGCCGTTTGAAAAATAATAAGTATTGAGTGAAACCGCTGTTAAATTTTCTTATTCCTTCTTCATTAGTAAAGATTCAACTGCATGAATATAAAGTATGATAGAAATTAGTGATGTATTTAGTGTTATAGAATAATGTGCTCATCAGTATCATTTTTAATTGGGTAGTGTGGCTGCAGTCGAGCATTAATAAAGCACCCACTATCCTACACTCACTCATGGCAGCCACTGGTCTCCTTTTCTATTTAGCATTTCATATATATTAGTTTAGAAGTTAAAAGCATGAGTTCAAATAAGTATAAGTATATTGGTATAGATGAGTATCACTAAATGGAGATATGAGAGTATCTTTGCATCAGTTATCCAAGCTTTGAAGAACCCCGATCATTCCTCTCATAGAGTGTTGTGTTACAGGATCTTGGTTATATTGAGGTGTGTGTGGTGACCAAGAAGCTGGCATGTGGCGACACTGGGCCTGGAGGCATGGCTGACCTGGACACCGTAGTCAATGCCGTTATGCAAGAATTGCCTGGTGCTCAGAGAATTTCTCATGGACCCTTCTAGTCAAGTCCTATCAACTATCAAAAGTGCCACCCGTATATCCTAAAGGAATACTGAGTTTTTCCTGAAAACTTCAGATTTATTCCCTTAAGATTTGATTGGTAAAAAAATCTTCAAGTATTTCTTTTTCACTCACTCTATTCAAATGCAATCCTGTGTACAAACGTGGCTTATGCGCACAAATGCATGTATATTAGTGCCCAGAGCACAGTAGTCAGGGAATATCAGGAGACTTGTAGTGATTTTTAGAATATAATAAAATGAAACTTAAACACAGAACATTATCCTGACAAGAGGGATAGGGAGATGTAATGTATAGATGGCGACTTGCCAACAAATTGCTCAAACTGTTGGTGATCACATATGGCTCATTTGTCAAGAGGCCTCATTATGGTCACTGCACCATGGCTTCATATCCTGGCCACCAGCATGTCTGTCTCGCCATTCACCCACTGTCTTCTCTGTGCTTTGAGAATCTGTACCTCATGTGGAGAGATCTTGCAACAGATCTCATACCTCTGATATTTACAGGAACTAACACGTGTAGGTCTCACGGCCTCTTGTAGCTTCCTTGTTTTCCTATGTTCTTAACAGTAAGTGATCTATAGCAAGCTATGAGGTGTAGAATAAACGCCCTCTGTATAATGAATGTTAGATATCAACACTACTCACCATGCCAAAGTGATGACTGATGGCCTGGTGGGTATTGGTCGGCTTCTTGTTGACTGGTTGTACAGGGAAAGTACCTATAGCTGTAGCGCTGCCCTTCATCCTCACCCTTGTAGGTCTATAGGTCTAGTTATTCCACCCTTCAGTAGACTAGTCATGTGCCTGTGGAACCGAATTATTTTTTGGTTTAAGAAAGCAATCGTGGATCATGCTGGTACCTTCTATTCACACTTTTTTCCCCTTACCCATTAATTTATCTTACATTTCCATTTTTTGGTCTATGCACTTGTAAATCTTGCCTCCAGAATAAAGGATATATCTGTGGAACTGGATGATTTATTAGTTGAAAAACTTTCTGGATATACCAATCACCAATCATCAGTGTGGGGCAGGTGTATCCAGCTTCTTTCCTGTGAATACAGGAGTGAGGCAAGGGTGCGTCCTTGCCCCATCACTTTTCAACGCTTGTATGGACTGGGTATTGGACAAGGCTGTAGATTAAAGTGATTGTGGAGCATCCGTCGGCAACAGCAAGATCAGTGATTTTGTTTTTGCCGATGATGCAGTAATCTTTGCTGAGTCGCTGGAGGTTCTGGTGATGGCTCTCGAGGCGCTGCACGAGGAGGCAAAGCCTTTGGGACTTGAGGTCTCCTGGCTCAAGACCAAGGTCCAGGTGTTTGGAGACTTACTAGATGAAGCAGTACAGTCTGTTCATGCATGTGGCGAGGACATTGAGATCTTGGAAAGTTTTACATACCTTGGTAGCGCAGTCCATAATGACGGCGGGTCACGTCAAGAAGTCTTACGGCGGATTGGCATAGCCCACGGTATTATGGACTCGCTCAGAGGGAGTATTTGGCGTTGTCGATACCTGTGCAGGTGGACAAAGATCCGGATCTTCAAGTCGCTTGTGATCCCTGTCTTACTCTATGGTTGTGAGACATGGACACTAAATAGTGACTTGAAGAGACGAATCAATGCCTTTGGTAATAAGTGTCTTCGCAGAATCATGGGGTATTACGCTGGGATGATTACGTGTCAAATCAGCGATTGCACTGTGAGACTGAATCGAGGCCTATTACCTGCATAGTCCGTCAGCGCCAACCTCGGCTATATGGGCATGTGGCATGCTACCCTGAAACCGATCCTTCCCATCGGGTTGTATATGTAAGAGACAATCCGGCGTGGAGGAGGCCAAGGGGGCGCCCACAAGGCTCGTGGCTGGGGCAAGTTGATGTTTCTTGTCGAGAGCTGCTTGGTATGGGAAAGGAGCCTGCATGGGAACTCGCGTGTGGTGACCCCCGGGAGTGGCGTCGTAAGGTGGGCGAGGCGACGCGCCCCCTGGCGTATGCCCCCAATGATTGATTGAATCATCAGTAATTTTAATGAGGAAGTTGTGCCAAAAAAATAATACACAAGCTTCTTATATTGGAAGGTTCCTCATTACTATCCACAGGGAGGGTTCTGTGATGAGAGAGAAGTATCTAATGTTGGCAGGGTATGATAACTTTTTGAGTCCAATAAATGTACACATTCAATCACGTCTTGCCTCTCTCCAAGTTTGCACATTGCATTGGCCGAGCTATGTGGAGAGAGTGACTGGGCAAAACAAGTTTTATCAGTTGGAATTAAAAGGATGAATGCCATTAAATTACATACAAGAGAACATGGGATGAAATTCTGATGAAAATAAAATCAAGCAAGTGAGTGAGGTAGAGAATAACCCTGCAGCATGGCAAGGTGACAGCTTGGCCCATGTAGGCACACAATCCTCCTATCGAAATACCTGTCTGCTGGCGTCATGAGATATAAGATCCCTTCTGAAAAAAAGTATTGCACTGTGATCATGTGAAGGTTCAGATTTTGTATAGAAATAGTTATCAGTATGGGAAACAACAGTGTAAAAATCTTTCATAAATTTATTTTTTCCCCAAATGATCAATATGACATGATGCTCGAGGGCTCATTTACATCACAAGAGAAAATGGAATGGCTTTGTGGACCTGGCCAGCTATCAAACAGGAGGAGGGGCGTGCCAGCACCAGAGACTCAGCCCAGAGGGATGCCAAGAGCCACAAGAGTACTGAAGGTCACTGCATGGCTCTAGTGACTCCCCAGACGCCAAGGAGAACAGAGCCAGAGGGAGAGAGATATCACATGCCTAAAGTACCGCAACACAGATGTCAGGGAGAACTAAATGAACACAAGATCCGACATCCCTTGCTTAGACCTCACCATCAAGTGTATACCATTAGTAGTGCTGATTACAGGGTGGAAAAAAGTAATACAATTTTACTAACAAACTGTCTCCAATACAAGGCAAACTAATTTCTGACTGACACATCGAATCCCAAGCACATGATAAGTATTGATGATGCTTTGCCTTCAGAGACAAAAGGCCGTGTTTTTTTCTCACTTTGAAAATAGGAGGAAAATCTTCACTGCCACACCCGTCATGTCTCGCTGTCGCTCTAGGATTGACACTTTCCTGATCACTCTGAGAAAGCAGCGCTGGAAATCTATATACAGTTATCACTAAAATCAATCAGTTTCATCAAACAAATTACAGATATACTGTATTAGTTTTCAAATGACAAAATATAGACAATACATAAAGTAAGATATCTAGCTAAGTTGAAGAAAATATATATACCTTGGGTCTGAGGATTCTGTTGTCAATATAATGAAATGCCTCAAGTGACCAGTGAACCACCAGATCCTTGACAGTGTATCACAAAGGGTGTCACAGGTGGCATTGGGCTTATAAATTAGACCTCCTTTATATTATTTATATATATATATATATATATATTATATATATATATATATATATATATATATATATATATATATATATATATATATATATATACACACAATCAGAATAAAAACAATGATAATAAACAAAATGTAAAACTGGTGTGGATGGATTGTTCTGCAAATACAGATTACAAGGTGCTACCCAAAATGTCAAGGAATTTGAATAGTATGAGCAAATCGTAAGGAGTCTGGCCTTCTGTCACTAGCTGGAGGAAGCATCAGTCTTTACAAGTCAGTGTGGCAGTAGTTAAATGCATGAGTGGACATGTTGCTAAGTCACACTGATTTTCGTTACATCTTGTTGAAGTGGTTTGGATAGTTTGCAATAGCATCACATGGATCAAAGACCTGCACCAAGTTTTGCTTCAAAACCAACAAGACAGCGGGTTGCTTCAAGAACCCTTTTTTACAATCCTGTGTCCCAAAGCAAAATTTCTCCATAAAAGCATTTCCAGGAAAGACTAAAAAAAATGTTATAATAGCAATGTCAAGTCCAGGTCTATAGTTTTTTTTTTGACATCCATGGCCAAGGAGACTACTTCGAAGACAACACTTGAGACTAAGAGCGTTATTTTCCTGCAATGGTCAAATCCTGATATTTTTGAGTAGCATCTCATAAAATGACTGACAGCTGAGCGTCTGTTGTCCTTCAAATCCCCCCTTACTGTGCATCAATGCATAACAAATATATACAACAATGATTCAACACCTACCTCAACTTACATTCTCATATATTTACATAAATTTTGTTAGGCTGATATAAAATATGGGGTATTAATGTCAAACAACAGGAGTGAGTCTTAACGAGGGTATATCACTGAAATCACCAAGTATTTAACTGCAAACAATATTATTCTTACGGGAAACCTACACAAAGTAATACAAAGTTCAAGCAAATAGTATTAAACCAACAAGGAGGGTAGTGGTAGAGACTGTAGTGTTTGACCTATGCCAACCTTCCTTAAGAATGAACTCTGGAAACAGCTAAGTGGTACTTGGCAAAAGCAAAATGGACTAAGAGGAAGGAGGGAACAAAATATGAACAATTATATGCACGTGTGCACACATCTGTAACTGCACACACACGCACGCACACACACACACATACACACAATATAGCTCATCAGCACTAAATACACTCCTATGCATTTCTGTAAATTATTTCACAACGACTGCAGAATGTCATACAGGCCGGTTACATTATTCAATGGGATTAATTTCTGACAATCCCTTTCGATTACAATGATTAGATGATGAAATATTGTCTCTGAAATACAGGATTCCATTACAGATCCCTTCGAGAGACTTAAAATCAGCATAATCGCCATAAAATGCAAAAATCATCGGGTATACTGGAAATAATTATGTACAGTACCACAGGATATGCTTAATTTAAGATGGAAAAGAGCCAATTTTGCAACTCCCATCTGGCTGCATCAAACACAAAGCCTTGCATTTCTGGGTGGGAGGGTTGGATAACAGTGTCCTATAAACACTTGGATGAGCAAACTTTCATGACAAATGACAACCCGCCTGTATAACAATAATAATCACAAAACTAAATCATACGTAGAAATAATGAATAACAAACTAGCTTAATTAAAATTTCTAAGCAAGCAAGAAAATATTAAGTACAAAATTACCAAATGCTGCAGTCTCATCCAATGAAGGATCGTTCTTATGCTCAGGATCAAAATTTAATTAATGCAAAGTGAAGCAGGTGAATGATTGTTTCAACTACCCAGCAAAGTGTTGAAGGAAATATTGGTGTTCTAATAATCAACACATCATTCCGATGACTATCTCTGCTGCTGTGAAAGGAGGTTTATCTCTTTAACCCCTTGAGGCCCAGAATGTAATTTCTATTGTAATTTGACCACCATTAGATGATTTTTAATAAATATAAGTAATGTTTTTATAGATAAGTCCTGTTTAGTACCCTTGTCCACTAACTAATTTGGTTTATTTAGTTACTTTTTGTAATTTTATGGCTCTATTACATACAATTTTATATAGCAAAGGAAAGATCTGGGCGTGAAGGGGTTAGTGTGGCACTATCCATCAGCAAGGGAGGTGTGTGATCTTGGTTAGCACGGCCACATCCATCACACACACCAAAATGTTAGCCCCCCCAATGGGACACATGGCACTCTGGAGAAAACTACTTTGTTTCTGCAGTATGACCCAACAGTGGTATTCTTTTTAATTACAACTACATGATTGATCGATTGATTTAATGCCAAAAAGGGGGAAATGTGCCAGACAGCAGAGGTCATATGGCACTATGGCAAAGCATAAAAAAGGGGAGGGGTTATAGAGAAAGAGTGAAACGGTGAGCAGTGTTTTTCCTTTTCATTACAACTACATGAACTTGTTTCAAGAAAGATACTGATTTAGAAAAGTGCAGTACAAACAAAACGAATAAGGAGGATTTAAAATGATATATAGCATGTCCATGATTCTCTATACGATTCCTCATTAACTATACTTATTTTTTTAACGAGGTGAAAAATCCTGCCCCCTTGCTGCTTACTGACTGATATTTGATGCCAGGAGAAGAGAATATTATGTTTCTTCTAAATTTCAGCTGTATTTTATCATAGCTAACCATATTATCAGGTAAACAGTGGCATCATTTTAAGCATGAGACAAAGCTAGAATGGAATTTTCGTCTCGTTAAAAAAATAGACTATAGTGTATGTCAGCAGAGGTTACATAGCATGGCCTGTTCATTTAGTATTGTCATCAGGATCACATACTGAATTTATTAATGATGGAATTAGTACATTTTCAAGTTTGAGGTTTGAAAATTTGTGTTCATTACTTTTTTAGTCATGCATTTATTATATTTTAATGAACTATTTATTATTTTTTATTTATAGCAATATTTTAATGAACTGACGAAGTTAATGACTTCATGAAACTTTTACAGGAACTACCTCGTGTAGGTCTCACTGCCTCTTGTAGCTTCCTTATTTTCTTATGTTCTTAACTGGTCGGTCACACTACAGCACAAAATATATATGACTCATGGTTGCCAAGCTATAGAAGACTTATTAGTACAAGGCAGACAAGTGTGACAATTTTACCTTCCTTCCCAGCACAATAAATCACCAATGGAGAACCACATTGCAGATTTCTTTGCCTTTGTAACTCATTTTAACCCCTTGAGGCCCAGAACGGAATTTCCATTGTAATTTGGCTACCATAAGATGATTTTTAGTGAATATAAGCAATATTTTATAGATATGACCTGTTTAGTATCCTTGTCGACTAACTAATTTGGTATATTCAGTTAATTTTCGTAGTTTAATGGTTAACAACAGACAATCTTATATAGCAAAGGAAAGATCTGGACGCGAAGGGGTTAAACATTAATTCAAATCAAAAATGAATATATTTCAATTATACACAAAATGTCTGGACTAAATGTTCTGAGGAGTAATGTTAGAAAGGTTCTGTGATATCCTATAGTCTATTTTTTTTATTATGGTCAAAATGCACTAAGGAAGCCACGCCCCCTGCCTCCTATTCTATTCTACGGAGCAGCTGATTGGTGCATTCCTGGTATCATCCCTACCCATCACAATATCCTCACTACTTAACAGCAGCGTGATCACTGGACAGAGCAATCTTCACTACAGAAGAATTTTTGATTTTGTCACCCTCTGTAGTGAAGATTGCTCTGTCCAGTGGTCACGCCGCTGTTAAGTAGTGAAGATATTGTGATTGGTAGTGATGATACGAGGAATGCACCAATCAGCTGCCCCGTAGAATAGAAGGGGAGGCAGGGGCCGTGGCTTCCTTCCTTAGTGCATTTTAACCATAATAAAAAAGATTGACTATAGGTTCACCCGTGTCTGGGGAGGTCAAATAAAATGTTATCGAATTTTCTCTCGTATAAATATTTCAAACTTAATGCCAGGAAAACCATTTAGCATAAACTGTTCTATACTAGCACAATTTTTTTTTACTGATAGAAATTACTTTAAGGAAACAAAACACAAGCCTCTGCAGTGAATAACAACTGCAGATACGTAATTCCAAACACACTCCCTACAACGTTCACCTTTAACCCCTTGAGGCCCAGTGTAATTTCAATTGTAATTTGGGTACCATTAGATGACTTTTAGTGAATATAAGCAATATTTTATAGATATGACCTGTTTGGTATCCTTGTCGACTAACTAATTTGGTATACAGTAAAACCTCTCATATTCGGACTAATTGGGCCAAGGAGTGGTCCAAGTAATGCAAGGATCCGAATAATGGGGGGATTATATATGGGGGGATATGTATAAAAAAAAAAAAAAAAAAAAAAAAAAAAAAAAAAAAAAAAAAAAAAAAAAATCTAGGTGTAGTATAAATCGCTAGGAAATTTTGGCCCTATAAAAAAAAAAAAAAAAAAAAAAAAAAACAGGTCCGAATAATGAGAGTCCGAATACGAGAGGGTTTACTGTATTAAGTTACTTTTCGTAATTTTATGGCTAACAAGACAATTTTTTATAGCAAAGGAAAGATCTGGGCGTGAAGGGGTTAAACACGAGCAAGCCTGCACTGGTTAGTCATATCAGCATTCCTGCAATCCAAACCAGAGTTAATTAATGTGTCAATTGTAGGATGCATAAAAAAATCAGAGATACATCAGACATAATGACACGGACCCCATATTATTATAGATCAAACCCCATATGATACACTATGAGTTGTAACACGTGACTGACTATCCTGTTCCAAGAGAGAAAAGTAAGTGAAGAAATGAGGCGCTGATTTCAGAAAGTTGATAAGCGCCATCAATAAAAGAACTAAGAAAATGGCTTCAAAATGTTTCAATGTTCAAAATGTCATATCTTTTGAACCAAGCATAAAAAAATCATGAATTCATCCGTTTGTATGCTTGGTTCAAAAGATATGACATTTTGAACATTGAAACATTTTGAAGCCATTTTCTTAGTTTTTTTAATTGATGGCGCTTATCGACTTTCTGAAATAAGCGCCTCAAATGAATATAAGATTTTTGGCAACCAGGCGAGACATCCTTCAGGGCGGTAGATAGGCTGCTGGCTAGATAGAGGCGGAGAAAGCCGTGAGACTCGGAATAACTGCCCACAATCAAATAAATACTTTACTGACTATGTTAAGGAATATTTATAAAATATATATCATTCATCACTCAATGCACAAGATTTTGAAATCCTCTAATGAAGATTAATTTATATATAAAATAGAAGTTGTGGAAGGATTGATGAAAGAATGTGTTCGGGGTATTGTGAGGAGGGCGAGTCCATAGTGTGAGGAAGAGAAGTCCCGTGGTGTGGTGTGGTATGGTAGGGTATGGTAGGTAGGCTGGGCATGAGGAGGGGGCATAGCGTGAGGGTGGTTTTTGCTAGACATAGAGGCCACGGGTGGTGTCACTGCCACAGCGCTGCGGGGAAGTGACTTATCTCCCCCTGGTCCTGCATTGTTGACCCGTTGGCCTGCCACGATAACCGCATTCTCATCCTCAGTGGGACCTGAAACAAGTTAAAAAAGTGTGGTTGAAACATAAGGGTGGTGTAAGAGATGCAAGGGGGATGTAATGGGATAGGAGGTGGGTGGAAGGTACCGGTAATGGGATAGGAGGTGGGTGAAAGGTACCAGTAATGGGATAGGAGGTGGGTGGAAGGTACCAGTAATGGGATAGGAGGTGGGTGGAAGGTACAAGTAATGGGATAGGAGGTGGGTGGAAGGGACCGGTAATGGGATAGGAGGTGGGTGAAAGGGACCAGTAATGGGATAGGAGGTGGGTGGAAGGTACCAGTAATGGGATAGGAGGTGGGTGGAAGGTACCAGTAATGGGATAGGAGGTGGGTGGAAGGTACAAGTAATGGGATAGGAGGTGGGTGAAAGGTACCGGTAATGGGATAGGAGGTGGGTGGAAGGGACCGGTAATGGGATAGGAGGTGGGTGGAAGGGACCAGTAATGGGATAGGAGGTGGGTGGAAGGGACCAGTAATGGGATAGGAGGTGGGTGGAAGGGACCGGTAATGGGATAGGAGGTGGGTGGAAGGGACCAGTAATGGGATAGGAGGTGGGTGGAAGGTACAAGTAATGGGATAGGAGGTGGGTGAAAGGTACCGGTAATGGGATAGGAGGTGGGTGGAAGGGACCGGTAATGGGATAGGAGGTGGGTGGAAGGGACCGGTAATGGGATAGGAGGTGGGTGGAAGGTACCAGTAATGGGATAGGAGGTGGGTGGAAGGGACCGGTAATGGGATAGGAGGTGGGTGGAAGGGACCAGTAATGGGATAGGAGGTGGGTGGAAGGTACAAATAATGGGATAGGAGGTGGGTGGAAGGTACAAGTAATGGGATAGGAGGTGGGTGGAAGGGACCGGTAATGGGATAGGAGGTGGGTGAAAGGTACCGGTAATGGGATAGGAGGTGGGTGGAAGGGACCGGTAATGGGATAGGAGGTGGGTGGAAGGGACCGGTAATGGGATAGGAGGTGGGTGGAAGGGACCGGTAATGGGATAGGAGGTGGGTGGAAGGTACAAGTAATGGGATAGGAGGTGGGTGGAAGGGACCGGTAATGGGATAGGAGGTGGGTGGAAGGGACCAGTAATGGGATAGGAGGTGGGTGGAAGGTACAAGTAATGGGATAGGAGGTGGGTGGAAGGTACAAGTAATGGGATAGGAGGTGGGTGGAAGGTACAAGTAATGGGATAGGAGGTGGGTGGAAGGTACAAGTAATGGGATAGGAGGTGGGTGGAAGGGACCGGTAATGGGATAGGAGGTGGGAGAAGGGACCAGTAACAGTGCAAGCCCAGGATAATACATAAAGCTTTATACACTATTATTGGTTCAAGAAGTTTGGCTGAAACATAATAAAAAAATGAACTGATTCAAATGCATTCCTGTAACATACTTTCATGACATGGGAAGTAAAATAGGTTTCAAAATTGATCCTATAGTGAGGAATTATAAAAAGCTTGCCAGGATAACTGAATTCCATCCTCAGTGGGACCTGTAACAGTTCAAGCAGATTGGGTGAAACATAAGGGTGGTGTAAGAGATGCAAAGGGGATGTAATGGGATAGGAGGTGGTGGAAGGTACTGATTCAAATGCATTTCTGTCACATACTTTCATGACATGGGAAGATAAATAGGTTTCAAAACATAATGAACTATGGAAATTATGATAGAAATGTGGAAACCGTTACGTGAGTACACACTACACCTAAAACACAACGCATAACGTTTGAGGAATTATGAGGTGTTTTAAACATGTAAAATTATAAAAGGCCTATCACTTTGAAAACCACTAACATAAACTTTGAAAACCACTAACATAAACTTTGAAAACCACTAACATAATCTTTGAAAACCACTAACATAACTTGAAACACACACTTTAACCTAATAATCTTTGAAAACCACTAACATAATCTTTGAAAACCACTAACATAATCTTTGAAAACCACTAACATAAACTTTGAAAACCACTAACATAATCTTTGAAAACCACTAACATAATCTTTGAAAACCACTAACATAATCTTTGAAAACCACTAACATAAACTTTGAAAACCACTAACAAACTTTGAAAACATAACATAACTTGAAACCACTAAAACTTTGAAAACCACTAACAAACTTTGAAAACCACTAACAAACTTTGAAAACCACTAACAAACTTTGAAAACCACTAACAAACTTTGAAAACCACTAACAAACTTTGAAAACCACTAACAAACTTTGAAAACCACTAACAAACTTTGAAAACCACTAACAAACTTTGAAAACCACTAACAAACTTTGAAAACACTACAAACTAAAACACTAACAAACTTTGAAAACCACTAACAAACTTTGAAAACCACTAACAAACTTTGAAAACCACTAACAAACTTTGAAAACCACTAACAAAACTTTGAAAACCACTAACACACTTTGAAAAACCACTAACAAACTTTGAAAACCACTAACACACTTTGAAAACCACTAACAAACTTTGAAAACCACTAACCAAACTTTGAAAACCACTAACAAACTTTGAAAACCACTAACAAACTTTGAAAACCACTAACATAAACTTTGAAAACCACTAACATAATCTTTGAAAACCACTAACATAATCTTTGAAAACCACTAACATAATCTTTGAAAACCACTAACAAACTTTGAAAACACACTGACCTTAGTTGGATTGTTGACCTTGATAACCTGTGTCAGCGAGGCGGAGGGAGCCATGGTGGTGGTGGTTGGGGTCATCATCTGCAGCTGGAGTGACTGTGAAAGTGTGAACAAGACAAGACGTGAGAACCAAACAGTGTAGGTTGTATTAGAATGTCCTTCTCCAAAGATCATAAGAACATAATGAAGCTACAAGAAGCTGCAAGACCTACACGTGGTAGTTCCTGTTACTTAACACTACCTACATCCACCTTTCATCCCCATCCATGAATTTATCCTGCCTCCTTTTAAAACTCCCGATTGACTCTGCACTAACTACCCCATGACTGAGTCCATTCCAATCATTTACCACCCTATTTGTGAACCAGTTTATCCCTATTTCTTTTTAAAATCTACACTTTTCCAGCTTGAATCATTACTTCTTGTTCTACCCTGGTTAATAGCCGTAAGAACTTTTCCTACCTCTCCTTTATTAAATCCCTTTATCCACTTAAAAACTTCTATCAGTTCGCCCCTTACTCTGCATCTCTCGAGTGAGTGTAACTTTAATAGCTTCCATCTCTTCTCTTAACTATAGTTACTCATCCCTTGTATCATTTTGGTCATCCTTCTCTGCACTGATTCTAACAAGGCTATATCCATCCTGTAATATGGAGACCAAAACTGAACCAATTCAATTTATTCACTTTTTTAGCTTAGGTTTTTTTGTATTCACCCATGTGTCTATGTTCATGAAACTCTAACATGAAGAGAGCAACCACCCACCTTGGGCACGGCGGCCTGGAAGAGGAAGTCGGTCACCTGGGCCAGGGTGGTGTTAGTGGCCAGCATGTTGATGGTGGTCATGCTGTCGGCCACCTCAAAGGACATGTCCAGCCTTATGCCATTCTTGTCATAAGCCACGATCCCAGGCACACCTACGGATAACAACCCACCTAGGTTAAGCCCTTCACACCCAGATCTTTCCATTGCTATAAAAAATTGTCTGGTGTCGAGCCATAAAATTAGAAAAGTAACTGAATATACCAAATTAGTTAAGTGGGCAAGGATACTAAACAGGTCATATCTATAAAATATTGCTTATATTCACTAAAAATAATCTAATGGCACCCAAATTACAATGGAAATTACGTTCTGGGTCTCAAGGGGTTAATATCTTCAGAGTTATAAATGAAAGAGTACCTATTGGACAGGGGTGTGTAAGTATTGGACAACCCCTCATAATAGGTACGCACCAACTTTACAGGTCATTTTCTCAGCAGCATATTGAGATATTTCAAATCTCTTAACCCCTTCATGCCTAGATCTTACCTTTGCTATATAAAATTGTATGTTGTCGAGCCATAAAATTACAAATAGTAGCTTAATATACCAAATTAGCTAGTGGACAAGAATACTAAACAGGTCTATAAAACATTGCTTATATTCACTAAAAATCGTCTAATGGTAGTCAAATTACAATGAAAATTACGTTCTGGGCCTCAAGGGGTTAATATCACATGAAAATACAACCATTTCTTCATATACTGACCCTATATGACATTTTCCATTTTATTTGTGAGACGGGTACAGTCTCAAGAAGGAAAATGGCCATGAATTTTTGCGTACCTATTGATTACCTCACCCTACATTACTTACATAAAAACTATATGATATAACACCAGTCACTTGTATCTATTACTTCCCGTTGTTGTCCTCAATATAGTAATGGGGAGTGAACAGCTAGCTGGGTGAACGAAAAATATAACTTTTAGCGAAAATAAACTTCAGTGTTGGTGTCCACTGTTTCTTTTTTTCTCTTTTATTTTTGTGGGAGAGGAATCAAACCTCAGCCACACATCTTTTGGACCCAACATTCAGGCACAGCTACAACATCTGGCAATAACCTGACAGTTATTTTAAATCTATCTATATTGACCATATAAGAATAGACGAGATAGAAATTATACTAAAAATAACTTGACGACTGCCACTTAAGACTATGATTCCTGTAAAATTAGTTTATCCCCTTCTTGCCTATTAATTGCTCTTGGGAAAAAGACCTTTCATAAATCTATAGCTAAGACACACGATAAACAAAGTAACTAGAAGGGCTAGCAGTACTTACTGGATTGTGATAAACTCGGAGGAATGATGAAGTTATTGGAAGGTAGGGTGGTGGAGTTTGCAGTGGGGGTGGTAAGGGAGGCAATGGTGTTGGTGGTGGTGGAGGGTGTGTTGTTGAGTAGGCCGCCAAGCAGCAGGGCCGGGCCACTGGTGTTATTGGTGTGGGAGAGCTGAGCCGGGGTGGTGGTGGTGGAGGGGGCAGTGGGGCCTGGCTCCATACCTACGTGCAAAGGATGGTGGTTATGAGTGCTGGTCGGAGTCTCAGCATGGCCTGCGAACGAGGATTGCTCCTACTAAAGAAATCTGGTGACAAATTGGTGCAGCTCAAAAGGAATAAGAAATAAGAAAATAAAGCTACAAGAGGCCGTGAGACCTACACTAGGTAGTTCCTGTAAACACAGTGATGTTGCTCTAGTAGAATCTAGCAACTAGGTGCCACACATGATCATTGCAGTGACAAATAAGTATTGCAAATGCAGCAAAAAAATAAATATTGCATAGTGGAAATGAGATAACAAATAAGGATTTTAGTAAGTGTGCTAAGCATTGGCAAGAACATGAATACGGGCCCAGGCTGCTACGAGACTTACCCAGGAGATCTAATATATCAGCATTAACAGTGGAGGAGCGTGGCGGTGGAATGGTGGTGGCGGTGGTGGTGGGGGCGGCAGGAGTGGTGGTGGGCTGCACGGTGTCCCCCTCCCCGGGTTCCATGCCTCCCAGCAGCAGCAACAAGGCATTCTTGACACCAGAGAAAAGCATCATTAGCCAAAACTTGTTCTCTTTGCAACCCGGCATGACCAAAATTCATTAGCTATCATCATTATTCTGATGTAAGATTTAAGAATTCACGCAATCTAGACAATGTATTTTATCAAAGCTGGTACTCTATTTCTCTCTACTAGTATGACACCACAAATCATCATCCATGGGCAGGACAGGTCAGGGGGTGTTGCCTGATTCACCTCCTAGTTCCATGCCCAGGGAAAGTTAACTCCTTGAGACCCAGAATGTAATTTCCATTGTAATTTGGCTACCATTAAACTATTTTTAGTGAATATAAGCAATATTATATAGATATGACCTGTTTAGTATCCTTGTCGACTAACTAATTTGGTATATTAAGTTACTTTTCGTTTTATGGCTAACAACAGACCATTTTTTTAGCAAAGGAAAGATCTGGGCGTGAAGGGGTTAAGAGGCCCTCCATGTGGACACCCTTCCCATTCAAAACAAATCTTGGTAGGACTGACACTTTCTCTAACCTTTAGTCTTATGGGTTCTTTAGGTCTACTCAACAAGAATAAACAGGATGAACTAAGAGTAGTACGCTGAAAAGAGTATAAAAAAAGTGGGAGGAGCTACTAAGTGTAAAATTATACTCTTTTGTGGCGCTACAAAATACGCCTTAAATGTCTTAATCTTTTCCTCACCGACTCAGTGTTCTCATTGGTGCTGTTGATGTTGTTGTTGTTGTTGTTATTCAGAGAGGACAGGTCGTTCAGGAGACTCTGGTTGTTAGGAGAGTTATCGAGGCCGTTGGTGAGGGTTATGCCTTCCTTGTCACCCTCCGCCCCCCGCACTCCCTCGAAGGGCGGCATGCGCTCCAACAGAGGTCCCCGCATGTGGCTGCAGGGAACATAAGAAGAACATAAGAGGTAATACTTCTAATACTATACAACTAATACAAATAACAAGAGGTATACTAATAAGAGAACATAATAAGGAAGCTACAAGAGGGGTCCCCGCATGTGGCTGCAGGGAACATAAGAACATAAGGAAGCTACAAAAGGGGTTCCCGCATGTGGCTGCAGGGAACATAAGAACATAAGGAAGCTACAAAAGGGGTTCCCGCATGTGGCTGCAGGGAACATAAGAACATAAGGAAGCTACAAGAGGGGTTCCCGCATGTGGCTGCAGGGAACATAAGAACATAAGGAAGCTACAAGAGGGGTTCCCGCATGTGGCTGCAGGGAACATAATAACATAAGAACATAAGGAAGCCACAAGAGGGGTTCCCGCATGTGGCTGCAGGGAACATAAGAAAGCTACAAGAGGGGTTCCCGCATGTGGCTGCAGGGAACATAAGAACATAAGGAAGCTACAAGAGGGGTTCCCGCATGTGGCTGTACAGAACATAATAACATAAGGAAGCTACAAGAGGCTACAAGGACCAGTTCAAATTAGATAGAATAGAAAAAGCAGATAATGAGTGAAAAGATTCTCTTACTCTAACAAATCGATACAAGTTAATCATCACTCAATTGGTTTATCACTATCAAGTTTAACATTAGATGCTCACTTGTGTCTTGTAAATAGTTGACTATACTCTATGCCTCTTTGCTGCAGCTCGATGTTCAGGTGACATCCAAATGCACTAACAACTTGCTGTATTGACCTGAAATACACAAAAAAAATGTATATTAGAAAAAAAGAAAAAAAAAAAGTAAAAAAGAAAAATAAAATAACCCCCCCCCCAAAAAAAAAATAATAATAAAGAAATACATATACATATTTTTGCTGGGCATTAAAATCTACAAATATAGTTTAGTAAAGATCCAAATGCACTAACAACTTGCTGTAGGGGAGAGCGGGGCAGGTTGCATCGAGGGTAGGTTGCATCATTGCCTCTAACTCGCATTAACTTTTTTTATTATTATTATTGTTGTAGTTGTAGTTTATAGTAGTAGTAGTAGTAGTATTAAGACGATGTACGTGTGATAACATGCGAGTTAAGAGGCAATGATGCAACCTACCCTCGATGCAACCTGCCCCGCTCTCCCCTATTGACCTGAAAGACACACAATTAAAGGTAAATATGGTTACAAAAGACACATTTTTGCTGGGCTTTCAAATCTACAAATACAGTTTAAAATACAATAATCACTGAAGTATCATCAATATCATTCGTAGCTAAACCTGAAATACAAAAAACCCTGTAAACATGGTTACAAATTACACATTTGTGCCTGGCTTTTAAAATCTACAAAGACAGTAGTACAATTTAAAACTAAATAATCAGTGTTAGGGGAGAGCGGGGCAGGTTGCATCGAGGGTAGGTTGCATCATTGCCTCTAACTCGCATTAACTTTTTTTATTATTATTATTGTTGTAGTTGTAGTAGTAGTAGTTTATAGTAGTAGTAGTAATAGTATTAAGATGATGTACGACATCGTGTGATAACATGCGAGTTAGAGGCAATGATACAACCTCCCCTCGATGCAACCTGTCCCGCTCTCCCCTATAGTATCAATACCCTACATGGCTCAAGGCAGGCAGGACATAAAGGACATGAAGGAGTTCTTAAAAGGCCATAAAGACATACCCAGGCAGTACTTAAGAGCCTCCCTGCACCTTTCAAATCTACAAATACAGTTGAAAATAAAATAATCACAGTTCTATTATAATTATCAATATCATAGGTGGCTAAAGCATAACCCAGGTCATCCCATAGAGCCTCCCTGCCCTTCACTCACCCCACTTCCTGGTTGAGGCGTGCGGACAGCTTCATGACGGAGGTGAGGGCGTACTCCTTGGTGGTGATGGAGCATTGCGAAGACCATAAGATCTTCTGGTATATTTCTATGATTTGAGCCTCTACAACAGTAACATCGGCTTGACCTGCAGGCAGCAACACATCACAAGTTATGCTTGGTAATATAATACAGTAAAACCTCTCGTATTCGGACCCTCATTATTCGGAGTTTGACATTATTCGGACCTCCTCCTCTTTTTTTTTCTTTTTAAATTTTTTTTTATAGGGGTCGAAATTTCCTAGCTATATATACACCTATGTTTTTTTTATTTTTTTATTATTATTATTATTTTTTTTATTTTTTTATTATTTTTTTTAGGGGTCGAAATTTCCTAGCTATATACATGTAGATTTTTTATACATATTTTTTTTTTTTATTATTATTATTTTTTTTAATACATATCCCACCCTACATAATTCCCCCATTATTCGGATCCTTGCATTACTCGGACCACTCCTTAGCCCAATTAGTCCGGATATGAGAGGTTTTACTGTATAACACATATAGTCAACCCTTGATTTACCGGATTAAAAGGGGGGAGAAGTGGTCCGTTACAGCCGATTGTCCGTTAGTGCGAGGGTATTTTCTCCAGTGTGAAAATATAGAAAAAACACAGGAAAAATTGTGAAATAAATGAGAAATAATCACAAACACAACCAGACAGAGTAGCTATGTTGGGAGGTAGAGAGTGACTGGCGCTACATGCTGGATTTGGCAAGAACACTGCACTGTTTGGACACCTTTTACATTTAAGCTCTGACCTAACGGATACATTTTTCAAGCAGCGGACTTTTTGAATGGTTTAGTCCGCTTGTCCGGTAGTGAATGGAGTCCGTTAAACCGAGACCCGTTAAATCGAGGGTCGACCGTACCTGAACTTTTCTTAAAAATAGCAAAATCCAAAACATGTGTTACGCATGAGCATATGAAATATCACCACCGTACTAAGACAATAAATGAATAAAGACGAGGAAAAAGATATGACTATTCTCCCTGAGAGAGAGAGAAACCAAAACTCAAACTAGCACTCACCATTTAGCAGCAAGTCACCAAATTCTCCTATACACCACGTGGCCACCTGGATCAAGGGCTGGTACTCAAGCTGGGCCACGGAAAGGTGTCGCCACAGCTCGCCCACCGCGTACGCCTGCTCCCCGCGGGTCTCCGAGATCAGCTGTATGGTGGAGGACACCACGTCGTCTGGCACGTTATTTCCCGCCTGAAAAGCAAAACATAAGAACATAAGAAAATAAGGAAGCTACAAGAGGCTGTGAGACCTACACGAGGTAGTTCCTGTTACTTAACACTACCTACATCCACCTTTCATCCCCATCCATGAATTGATCTAACCTCCTTTTAAAGTTCTCTAATGACTCCGCACTAACTACTTGAAAACTGAATCCATTCCAATCATTTACCACCCTATTTGTGAACCAGTTTTTCCCTATTTCTTTTTTAAATCTACGCTTTTCCAGCTTGAATCCGTTACTTCTTGTTCTACCCTGATTACTAGCCGTAAGAACTTTTCCTACATCTCCTTTATTATATTTCTCTCCAAAAGGTGTGTGTCAAGGTGTTGTATTTTTCTTGCTGTGTGATTCATAGACCATTGGGTTTCTCTTGTATTGTCAATGTCTGCAGTCATTTTTCATACAATTACTAGCTTTCGATACAAAAAATGCTCTTTCGGTGGTTTTCATTTCCATCATGCTCTTGTAAGGGAAGACTTATGGGAAACTCTGACTTTAAACAGAAAGATGATGATGATGACGTCAATGTATGCAAAGTCAATGTTCATACAATTATTAGCCTTCCATAGCAAGGTGGCCCATAACACTTAGCAAATAAATAAATAAATAAATAAATAAATAATAATAAAAAAAAAAATATTCGCCTATAAAGTTTGCCTGGCGACTATAGTGTTATTGACGGTAAAGGAAGACAAAGCACACAAGACAGAGAGACTGAACACCACTCACTGCCTCCACCACCCTCAGCAGAGTGTCAATGTGCCACCGGACGTTGGGCGAATGCTTCTCGGCGGCATACACACACTTGGAGGAACACGTGGCCTTGAACTCCAGCTCAGAATTCTCCAGGAAGACGAGCAGCTCCTTCATCATGGTGCGAATGTTATTACCATTGATAAGTGCAAAACACAACTCCATGGAACGCTTCCTGATGGAGATATCGGCATCCTGGGAAGGAGGAAAGAGAAGAGGTGAGGTATTAATAATGCATATCTTAAAAAAAAATGTGCCCCCTTTTCCACTTTTCCCTCCGAGCTTCTTTCTTTCATATCTAAAAAAAACACTGTGCTTCCTTTTGCACTGTTCCCCCCGAGCTCCTCACCTTGAGACACTCCAGAATGGTGGAGCGGTGACGCTGGACGGCAGAGTTGTCGGCGTGGACCACTCTGAGTAGCGTGTTGAGTGCCACATAGCGGATGTTCTTGTCGGCATTCAGCAGGAAGCGACCCAGGATGTTAATAGCCAGCACCTGATCAAGGAACACAAAGAGCTTTACCACTGATATCTTACTCTCTTCTTGTTTTTATGAATAATGAATAAGGCCATGTTCTCCATTTTCTTTAAATTCGCTTTCTATGGAATCACATCTTAATGGCTTTACTTGTCATTGAATTACTTTCCTTTAAAGATCTTTCCTTCCTAACACAATGGTTGAGTCTTACCACGGATATCTTAATCTCTTCCTGTCCATGTAGATAAATACAATAACATGAAAAAAAACTAGACTAATAGAAATACAAAGCAACTACAGAACAATAACATATGACAAAACAATACCGGGTAACTCCAAGCTATTGACAACAACAGAACACAAGCAACAAGAGCAGCATGCATTGCACTCACCCTCAGTCCACTCTCACTCTTGATATCCATGATGGAGAGCACTGTCTCATACAGGATGGCATTGCCCACGTTTTTGGAGGACTCAGTGTTAGTCGCCACCTGCGCTAAGATGTCGTTCATGGTCTCCGAGGCATCGCTGTCGCCACAACCCAGGATCCTCAGCAGCTTCAAGATCTTCACCTGAAAATTTTGGTAGATGTCCGATATTTATACCAGAAAAAAATTTTTTTTTGATAGAGTGTTGCACATTTTCCTGGCTCAACTATATTTTTTGCAAGACTCATAAAAGCACAAAGATCTTCACCTATTAAGTTTGGTAGACGTCCAATATTTATACCAAACAAAATTCACGATGAAAAGTGTTGCACATTTTCCTGACTAATATTTTTTGAAAGACTAAGCAAAGGCAGAGGATAAGGTTTAATATTTAGAACATGACTGTGTCTGGATTACAGCATTTTTCACCTTTCTACTGTTTCTATAGGTCAGAACGAGTGTGAAAGTAACAATGAAATGTTGTGCAAACATAACATTTTTCATAGGCTAGAGGCGTATTTTGTAGTGTCCTTCCGGAGTAAAATTATACTTATTTAAGTCGCCCCTGCTTGCCATCACAAATACGATTGTAGCGCTGCAAAGCTCTTTCTTGATGTTGCCGAGAGTAAAAGGTCGTACACTTCATTACCTCTTACAGGGCTCAAGGAATATCGTTAAGGTTGACATATTGAAGGCACAGGAAAGAGTATAGGTGATTGTCTGATTCACACACGATATCTAATTGTTTTGAGCTCTTAGAATGGCCTAGCATTGTTTCTAACTCTATAGATGGACTGATATTAAACTGAAATGTTTAGGGCGCTATGAAACTGTATTGAATATCTATTGCTACACAGCCATTTCCGATGTGCGTCGAGGATGTTTAATGCTATCATGGACCTGTACGTATGTAGGCTACGTGTACCTACATCTACGTTTCACGAATTATTCTTTGCTAAACCTAGATGAATGCTGGTTGTGATTCATCCTCCAGTGCATCTCCCCGTTTAACATCCATGGGCGGGTGTGTGGTGGGCGGGTGTGTGATGGACGTGTGGTGGTGGGTGTGTGTGGGCGGATGTATGATGGGCGTGTGGTGGTGGGTGTGTGGTGGGAGGATGGGTGGTGGTGGGTGTGTGGTGGGCGGATGTGTGATGGGCGTGTGGTGGGTGGGTGTGTGGTGGGCGGATGTATGATGGGCGTGTGGTGGGCGGATGGGTGATGGGCGTGTGGTGGGTGGGTGTGTGGTGGGTGGGTGTGTGGTGGGCGGATGGGTGATGGGCGTGTGGTGGCTGGTGTGTGTGGTGGGCGGGTGGTGGGCGGATGGGTGATGGGCGTGTGGTGGGTGGGTGTGTGGTGGGCGGGTGGTGGGTGGGTGGGTGGTGGTGGGCGGGTGGGTGCCTGGGTGGTGGTGGGTGTGTGGTGGCCCGTGGGTCACACACAGATCGAGACCTTCCTACTCGTGTTGGAGCTAAATCAGACTGATGAAATGTTCGTATTCGTGCCCTGCGATAGGTTCTCTAAAAGGCTTTCTTTTTGTGTGATATAACATATATACCAAATTTATACATTTCTATTGCAAATGTAATATCACTCATGAATATATTTAAGTATTTGACTATACTATAGCAATAATACACCAGTTTTGGTGCTAAGCCAGCAGCATCAACGAAGATTCGGGGCACATTGAAAAATTCGAGGGATTGGGAAATTTGTTCCCAGACGTCGCTGGAGAATTTTAATATTTGTGACTTCTTACCTGTTAAGAGTCACCTACTCTACTCCTTACTACTCCTTACCTACTATTAATTAAATACAGTATCCTTTGCATGTCGTGCGCATGTAATGAATGTTGAATTGGATGAGAATTAAAGGAAAAGAGAAACATTTACGGGAGGAGTTTTGATAAGATTTTCTCATGCGCGCGATCTGATTGGCCAGGCTCTTGAAACCACCACCCACACCCACGACTGTATAATTTTTCAGGAAAAGAGTAAAATATCGCTGCCGAAGTGTATCTGCTCAGTTTTCTATGCACGCAAAAGAGTAAAATATAAGTGGGCGGAGCTTAAATAAGTAAAATTTTACTTCCAAGGGCATGGACAAAATACGCCTTAGGTTAGGTTAGGTTAGTTTAATGGTTTGATTAGGTTATTATTTGATGCTTTTACAAACGGAGAATGCTTTTCTAGTCAAAACGTCTGAAAATTGCAATTTTAGACATTTGTCTTCACTTTTTCGAATTACAGAAAACTTTTTTTGAGGTTTGCACAGGAAAAAACTATCTCCATTAGGAAAAACATCACATATTAAGCACAAAAAAAATCTAATTTGTCTGAAAATCTTGCAACAATCATAAAGTAAATTTTAACAGAGGAAAAAAAACTGTGTAACTGTAGGTTATTATTATTATTATTACGCTGTGTTCTGTATAGTTAATATTAAGTCCTTGTAAACTTGGCAACCCACGATGGTTCCTGCCACCTGGCGGGGATCCCTACAATGTCTTCCCGCGCATGCGCTACACTCGCGCGGCTGGGTCGCGACCTCCTGGCCGACCTCCTTCTCATCAGAGGACTATCAAGAGTGGCGGGAGTAGGACACGGTCGCTCCTATTCATATTACAACCATGTGTTACCTATACCTTTACCAGAGTGTTAACAAAACCGACTACCAAAGCAGAGATACCTGTTTCTGCTCCCCCTACAGGCGAATAACTAGTCGCCTTACATTTGGTGCACAGCGGTGTGCCCTGGTAACAGGTTAAACACTACTTGTCCTCCCGCCACAGTCCCACGTGGTGACCCAGCCTCCCGCCCGCCGCCACCTAAGTCCCGCACCTATACAACAACTACCTGCGCCGCCCTTCCGTGGACCTCTCCGGGCCGCCAAAGCTTCCTCCTTCATCCACACCGGGCACCTGGGTCGCGACCTCACCAGACCTCCAAGCCGCGTGATTCAACGTCGCCTCCACACTACTAGACCGCGTCGCCTCATCTTCCTACACGACTCCAAGCTGCTCCAGAGGTATCGTTCTGCATCACCGCCTCTCCTGGTCATAGGTTCCATCCACGAGTGACAAGACCACCACCGAGGCCTTCCCACTCCAACGTACCACGTGGCGCCCAAACAGCCACTCCAAACCTCCACGACAACGCCTGGCCACGAGGGAAAGTTCCACGGGACCTCCTGCCTCACCTATGCGGCACGCCGCCCCTCCACACATCGCTTCCTGTTTCATCGCGCTGTATCTTCCTCATCCACCTAATCCACCGCCTCCTGCTTCCTCGCGCTACAGGCAAATAACTAGTCACCTTACATAACTTTTAACGAAGGTAACTTGACACTATTGGTACCTGCAGATCGTATATAAATGATTACAGCGCTACAGAATGTGAATGTCCTAGGAAAGCATCTCACAATAGAAGTAAGGTAATAGAAAAACATAAGAGAGTACTGACCTGCAGGAAGGGATCTGAGACGCCCTGGACATCATGCTCCGGAGAGTAGCCGGCCATGATGAGGTTCTTAAGGATGCGCACCAAGTTGGGCACAATCTGGGGATCACAGGAACATAAGAGCATAAGCAAATAAGGAAGTTACAAAAGGCTGTGAGACCTATAGGAAACATGATTAATTGATTGTAATGCCCATAAAGGGGGAAAGTGCCAGACATCAGAGGTCATATGGCACTATGGTCTATGGCAAAGCATAAAATAAGGAGGGGTTAGAGAGGAAGAGTGAAACGGTGAGGGATGGGGAGAGGAATGGGTTGTTAGAGTAGGATGGTCAAATCAAATGAAGGAGGTTTCTTCTGTTGGAGGAAACATGAACTTGGTCCGTTAGCATGAAATACATTGATAAGATATTTAGTTTTCGCTGAACAATTAACATTAGAAACAACTATATTTGGTTGATTTTTTGGTTGATTCTTCTTAAAAAAAAGATCTTGAAGCCTTCTAAAAAAAAAAAAAAATCTTGAAGACTTCTAAAATAAAAATAAAAGATCTTGAAGCCTTCTAAAATAAAAATAAAAGATCTTATAAACCCAACCAGATAATGAAAATAAGCTAACAAAACAAACAAAAAGCTTACAGAAAATTGAAAGTTCTGTTCTTTGGGTTACTTGAGATCACACCAAAATCAGTAATACCTTAGTAGAAATTAATAATCATGGAGTATATATAGCCCAAAACCTACAACACAAATAGTCAATGGTTTATAATTCATTGAAGAAAAAATGAGAAATAAGAGACCAAGGCAACTCCAGGCTGGCTACAACACAAGACCAAAAGACATGAGTGAAGGTGATGGAGGTTGCCAGTCACCGGCTGATAAGATGTCACAATGGATGTATGGATGATGAACAGGATTAAGGGGCAATGAGGACGTTTGGGAATGAGCAGTGATTGGATGAGTTGTGATGTCAATAAATGAGGCTGTCTGCATACAAGGGAGGGCTAATGCAAGAGTATAAACAATGAAATCCCAATGAATGTTGATGTTCATTAGAAATAGTTTTGAGACCTCTGCTATTTATCTTGAAGCTTTATCTCAGGATTTTAAAATGGGTTAATGATTACAGGGTTATTGCATGCATATAACTTTGTACTGACTGCATATAATAAAGACATAGAGAAGCAATTATTGTGTGGAGGAACAAAATTGGCTCCAAGGGTATGAGGAGGTGGTTGATTGATTGATTTAATGCCAAAAAAGGGGAATGAGCCAGACATCAGAGGTCATATGGCACTGTGCAAAAATTGGCTCCAAGGGAATGAGGAGGTGGTTGGGGTATGAAAGTGATGATTGCGAGGACATCTGGCGGTCTTAGCCTTACAGAAGATAAGTGGATAGATGCAATTTATCCAAAAGGTTCAAAGTAGTGGTGTAATAGCTATGGAATCTGTTAAAACTGCCATGGTTCAAGTCAATCCACACTCATATTGTTAACCCCTTGAGGCCCAGAACGTAATTTCCATTGTAATTTGGCTACCAATAAGACGATTTTTAGTGAATATAAGCAATATTTTATAGATATGACCTGTTTAGTATCCTGGTCCACTAACTTATCTGGTATATTGAGTTACTTTTCGTAATCCTATAGCTAACAACATACGATTTTACATAGCAAAGGAAAGATCTGGGCGTGAAGGGGTTAATACCATCGAAGTTACTATATATGTTGAGTGCAGTATGGTCAGTTGTACATTTTGCAGTTTGGAGGCCAGACATCTGTAACTCTCATGCTATATCGTCACACTCATAAAGAAACTGCCAAGTCATTTTTTCTACTTTTCGGGAAATAAAAAAAAAACTTCCTCATTTTCTTAATTTTGACATCAATGCATTATTTATCCTTTTATATTTTAGGCCACTCACACCCTACACATGACCTTGGCGACTATACCAATAGATGCGCCACAGGAGGAAGAATTGATGTAGGCAAAAATCCAGAAATTGCCGAAAAATGACTTAAGGCAGTTTCTTAATGAGGGTGGTGATATGCAGGTGTAGTGACAACAACTGTACTCGTGATCCAGTGCATAATATCTAAGCCTTGACTTTGCCTTCATGAATCCATCCACAGAATGATGCAAACTCCATGCATAGTACATTTGCTACTGTAGATAACACTATAGTCGCCAGGCACCATATATTACAAATTTTAGCATCACTACAGACTTGTATGTGTCACTGAAGACAGGTACATAACTTAAACTACTGTGCGTGCCTCTTCCGTGGCACATACAAGTCTGTAGTCATGCTTTAGTGCTGAAATTCGTAATATATGGCACCTGGCGACATTAGTGCCCCGTGGCGACTATAGTGTTATCTACGGCACACATAAAAGGAACCGCAAGTAAGACTTCTCAAACACGGGTTTAGTGCGTTGGTGCGTTGCCTTAACTGCTTTTGTTCTACATTCTGAACATAATCAACTATTCTAACCCACGTGATGCGGACAATAACAATAATATGGAAGTTTCTATAGAAAATAGTCGCCAAACATGCTCTTAAACTAGGTTGATGTCCAGCCAAGGATTATACAAACACACAAATGTAGACAGCCAAACACACACACACACACAAAAAAAAAAAAATTGACAGAAAAGACATGCTAATTACGAAGAGAAAATGAGGCTGAATACTTTAGAGGACATTAGAAGAATTAAGAAAAATATATTGTTTGAATAAAAAATATGTATATCACACACACTAAAATTGACAGAAAAAAACCTGCTATTACGAAGATTAAAGGAGGCTGAATATTTGAGAGGACATTAGAAGAATTAAGAAATAGATGTTGTTTGAATAAAAAAGAAGTATAGCTGCCTGGATTGGACTAGAAGAGATGATAGTAGCAAAAAGTGTTGATCAATTCAATGAAAAAATTTGATAAACATAGACAAGACCACATGAGTAAAGATACAGGTAGGTAAACACACACACACACACACAGAATGAAGGGTTGGAGAAGGAAAAACAGGGAAGAGTCATGCTGGCACACACACACACACACACACACACACACGCACAGAATGAAAGGTTGGAGAAGGAACAAAAGGTCAGAATCGTGCAAGCTCACACACACACAGAATGACACACACAGAATGACACACAGAGAATGACACACACAGAATGAAGGGTTGGCAAAGGAACAAAAAGGTAATCAAGAGTCATGCTGGCTGGCTATAAGTGTGTGTTGGGTGCAGAGTAAGGCTGAGCCATTAGCAAGGAAGCTACTACGGCAGGGTAATGTTATTGCTTTACCTCGGAGTGCTCGGGGTCCTAGGGCATAAAGAAGAGCGATGGGCAGGAGGGGGAGAAATACATGCCACTATTAGTATGGCAAACTATTACTCTGGCTTCAAAATTATGTCACACTAAAACACATTGACAAGACATTTCGGTATTATTCCAGATGAACACAGAATTGAAACTATTTTTTCTGGTGAGTTTTGATGTGTTTTGAATTAATCTGCTAACCGTTTGTCGCAAATCTTTTTTTTTTTTTTTTTAGTTAAATAAAGGTTAGGTTAGGTATAAGTTATGTTAGGTATAGGTTATGTTAGGTATAGGTTATGTTAGGTAAAGGTTAGGTTAGGTATAGGTTCGGTTAGGTTCAATTTGTTTTTTTGTCATTTTTGTAGCAAATCACACACAAAAAAAAAGTGATATGCGACAGAAACGGTTAGCAGATTAATTCAAAACTCACCAGAAAAAAATAGTTTCGTCCACCAAAGGAAGTTCGGTGTTCATCTGGAAATTTACCTACATTGCTATTCTA
Organism: Chionoecetes opilio; assembly: GCA_016584305.1. NCBI lineage: Eukaryota > Metazoa > Arthropoda > Malacostraca > Decapoda > Majidae > Chionoecetes > Chionoecetes opilio. Next base: position 36,590 of record JACEEZ010015461.1, on the reverse strand, counting down.
TGAAACACTGACTCTGATACTAATCTTAATGCCTTGTAAGGGAGAAGCCACAGGTCTATTTCACAGCAGAGGATACACAGTCATTCTATGTTTAATGCCATTAATGACGTGGCAGTTATCAGGAGTTTTGTTTTTCGGTATTATTCCAGATGAGCACTGAATTCATTTTGGTGGACGAATATTTTTTTCTGGTGAGTTTTGATGTGTTTTGAATTAATTTACTAACTGTTTCTGTAGCAATTTTTTTTTTTAGTAAATGAAAAAAAAAGTTAGGTAAAGGTTAGGTTAGGTTAGTTTAGGTTAGGTTAGTCAATCTGTTTTTAGTCATTTTTGGTGCAAATCACACACACACACACACACACACAAAAAAAAGTACGGTGTTCATCTGGAAATTTACCTTTTTTTTCTTACAGTAAACACTGCTAGCCATCTACATTATCTAGCCATCTTCATCAGGAATTATTTCACAGTAAGCATTCATAATCCACAGTAATTTTGGCTTTGAATACACCAAAGTCTCTCATGAATCTCACTTTTCATACTTACTGTACATGAGTTAGAATTAAGACCATTTTTTTGCAGCATTGTGAAAATATACACAACCAATTGCTGTACACACACGCACACAGTGTTAGTGCTCCTCCACTGACCAGCTCAAAGCTCCCTCAATAAACACTGATAAGGAATCTAATTACTGATATACTAATGCAAATAAGGTAAGGCTCAGAACACATAACCCAATCACAAGTGTTCCCTGTATGGTATTCACATATATTCACATGACTACACTTACATATCTCTCTCTCTCTCTCTCTCTCTCTCTCTCTCTCATACGCAAACACACAAAAAAAATAACCTCAAACTTTTTCTTCTTTGCAAAAAGCACATACATGGCAGGAAAGGGAGATACATATTTGTTGAAACCACAAACTGCAGTGTGGAAGATTGATTGATTTAATGCCAAAAAAGGTGCAGTATGGAAGAGGTTGTGATGCTTCTAACCATTGCTACTCAGTGACCACCTCCCTCTACTTCATGTTAGATAGAATAATATTGTTGCACTTATGCCTTCTCAATATATGTACTTTTATTCCAAAGTTACTTTGGCATGAATGTCAACCTCCATTTTGTCTTGGCAAAAGGCACTAATGAAAATATGGAACTTTATTGGTGAGTGTTCCTTTAGGCCCACGCCACAGGGGTAGTGGCTCACAGCCTTTACCCAGGCCACCACGTCTCTCCCTGCACCACGCCTCTCAGACCCCTGCCCACAACCCATCCCTGACCCATGTTACTTCGTTATGTTCGCTGCCTTTTATTCCCTGTCAGTGCTTCCATCCCTAACAACTACTTCTGGTTTCTGTTAGCTAAAATATGAGACTGTACATCAGTTATGACTGACCCTCAGGATGACATCATGTGTACGTCATGACTGACTTTATGTCTGACTAGACTCATATGACAAGGATGTGACTCATGATAAAAAGTACTCATGAAGTCAGGATTTCACATCCCACAATATTTGTTTGATGAGTCTGAAAATCAGCCACTTAGAGGGCATAACGCTGATACAGCCGAGTCTTTTATAAA
>JACEEZ010015461.1:0-30000 GCA_016584305.1 Chionoecetes opilio | reverse complement strand
TTTTTCTGGTGAGTTTTGATGTGTTTTGAATGAATCTGCTAACCGTTTCTGTCGCAAATAATTTTATTTGGTGTGATTTGCACAAAAAAAAAAAAAAAAAAAAATTTTACCTAACCTAACCTTTACCTAACCTAACCTATATCAAACCTAACCTAACCGATAAACCTCATTTTTTTTTTTTTTTTAATACAACAGAAACGGTTAGCAGATTCATTCAAAACACATCAAAACTCACCAGAAAAAAAATAGTTTCGTCCACCAAAGTGAATTCGGTGTTCATCTGGAATAATACCCAATATTTTCTTAGTACTATTAGTCCACGGATATCATTCTAAAACTTGTCTAACAACACAACAATTGCTGAATACTCTTATCTGCAAAGCAGGTTCTGATTAACAACTCACATTATGGTAATACTGAATCTGAAGTAGATAATTACTGCTATATTTGTAGCTTCACAGATTATCTAAGGCTTTACAAACTGCATTTTTGACTTCGAATATGCTATCATGCTGCTCAGAAGTTGTTGGAATTGAAAATACAAGTGATATGGTTAGTATCTTTTGACTTACGATAAAGTCCTCCCTAGGGAATGTGGAAGAAGCAAATAGAGCAATCAACAGTTTTTTGGATGACCAGAGAAAATAAGAAGAAAGAAAGAGAAAGAAACTAAAAATATAGAATAAGAGAAGACAACTAATTAAAGACCCAGACAGCAAGAAGAAACACGTCAGGGAATGCCGTCGAAAAAGGCCAGACTCCCGACCCACAACTGAACTGAACCTAGGATACTTTAGATAGATAGAAAAGACAGATATAGAGAGATGGATGGACAGTCAGACACAGACACACACACACACACACACATACACAGACTGGAGTGTGTAAGAGTGAGGTGTACGAACAGGAACAACTCTCAACTAAAGCCTCTTATAATGTCTCTAATATGTATATGAATAGTAAACAAACCCCTCTCTCTCTCTCTTCATCCTCCCTCTCTACAACCCTCACCAATACCTCACTCAATCCTCTCTCTCTCTCTCTATGATGTCACGTTTCAAGTTCTCCTCACTTTTAGCACTTAATCAAAAAATCTCTCTCTCCACAATCTTCACTTCACATGCATTTTGCTATAGGGTTAGTAAAAGAACACGTACGGGCAAGAAAACACTATTAGTTCGTCACACTCATAAAGAAACTGCCTGTCATTTTTTCTATTTTTAGGGAAATCAAAAAAACTTCCTCATTTTCTTAATTTTGATATCAATGCATTGTTAATCCTTTGATATTTTAGGCCACTCACACCCTACACATGACATTGGCGACTATACCAATAGATGCGCCACAGGATGAAGAATTGATGTTGGCAAAAATCCAGAAATTGCAGAAATCGAAAAATGACTTAGGCAGTTTCTTTATGAGGGTGACAATTTGCACTCCAATGGCCTATGCTAGCTCGTGGCAAGGCATGGCATCTTTGGGCACCTCGGGCAAGGACTCCTACCACTGGGGCACCTGGGCGGCCCTCCACCAAGGCCCCCACAGTCAGGCCTATCAGGGGGGGGAGGGAGGCAAGGCAGGTCAGATGGGAGGGTACATAAGAAAATAAGGAAGCTACAGGAGGCAGTGAGACCTACACGAGGTAGTTCCTTTTACTTAACACTACTTACATCCACCTTTCATCCCCATCCATGAATTTATCTAGCCTCCCTTTAAAGCTCTCTAATGACTCCGCACTAACTACCTGTCTACTGAGTCCATTCCAATCATTTACCACCCTATTTGTTTAACAGTTTTTCCCTATTTCTTTTTCATGAGGGTAGGACCTTCGTGTGTGTATTTACTTAGTTGTGATATATGGAAAATTAGATAGCCTCGTGGGGTCCCGTCTCCTTGCCTCAATGGGTCAATCTTAGCTTTAAAAACATGAATACTCCTGGTATCTATTATTTCACTGTCCAGGTTATTTCACATAGCAATGCACCGATAGGAAAAACTGTACTTCTTGATGTGTGGGGGGGGGGGGGGGGGTGTGTGTGTGTGTGTGTGTGAAATGGCAAAAGATACATTCTTCTTGCTTTCCATATTTGTCAAACTTCCTCATTTTACTCATTCACTGGCTATGCTGAGAGAGAGATAGAGAGAGAGATAGAGAGAGAGAGGAGAGAGAGAGAGAGAGAGAGAGAGAGAGAGAGAGAGAGAGAGAGAGGAGAAAGAGAGAGACTGAGTGGGGGAATACAAAACTCTAAATATTAGGAAACAAGTCTTTAGCGTTTTTATAACAATGCTAAGCAGAGGTACATCACTTTGCAAAATCTGTTAGTAGGCCACACCTGCCTCATTCCTCGCACACGTCTGAGCAGCATGAAGAACCTATATAGGCTGGCGTCAATATATAGGCATCAATAACCTATGTAGTGGCTGGCATCAATAACCTATATAGTGGCTGGCATCAATATATAGGCATGAAGAACCTATATAGGCTGGCATATATATAGGCATGAAGAACTTAGGTAGTGGCTGAAGTACTCACTCTTTAGGTACAAGGGAGCAATAATGCGTACCACTGCCGCACCACACAGACCCTCCTCCTCCTCCTACTATCACTGCTGCTCTTCCTCCTACCAGTAAGACTATGGCACCCTCACACTCTGATCTTATCACACATCCATGTAACTGATAATCCCTATCTTGGCCTATGTTGATGACCTATAAAAAACAAGAAATCTCAGTGAATACCTATGTATAACTATCGTACTTGGTGTTATTCAGTACAAAAAGAAATCTACATAATTCCTGGAAATCAGGTACTGAATATATCCCATCATATATTTAGAAAGGTACTTAACTCTACAATGAGGTGTTTGACCCTTGAGATTAGAGTTGTTTGTTATACACTACATCATTCAGCATTCCATCATTCATTCACTGCTGTCCTTACTTCCAATTATGTCACTGATGAACAGCAATCGCAATCCCAAACATATCCTATTCTTTCATATTATGGTACTAAAAAACTAAAACCTAAATTAAAACTAAGAATCCTAATCATATTTTCAGGCTATGTTGAATGTCAATAAGCTCAGGAATGGTATACCTAAATATCTCAATTTCCAAACGTGAATAAAGTTTATGAATCTTCTCAATATCTGCACAATCCCCTTCAATGTATTATGACTACAGTTGAGCGAGGAGGCTGGTCTGTGAGGGCGTTGGCAGGGCAGCAGTAAATAAGTACCGATGTGCGTGGCTTGCGAGGCGTCCAAAACAAGGGGATTACATACCTTTCTCATAGACCTCCTTACCTTTCTCCACCGCGTCGTTGATCACCTGCTTGATGCTCGACATTGTGCCGAGACTGGGAGAAATAAAAGTTTATTTGTAAAAACATGAACAAATTTTTCAAGTAGATGAATGAGTGAATAGCATCATGTATAATGCAAGATGGCATTTGTCAAAAGTTGATCGTACTTTTCAAGCAGATGAATGTAGTTTATGTTTAGGCAATGTTTAGGTTAGGTCAGGTTTATGATAGGTTTGGGTTAGTTTTGTTGAGTTATTTAGGTTGAATAAGCGAATCTGATGGTGTGCGATTGGCCGGCTGTTTCAACCAATACTTTCCTGACATTATTGGGGGAACTGAACCCCCCCAGACACCATGCTAGTTAACTAACCTAACCTGGGCATTGATTACATAACCTAACCTCGCTGGGAGGATTCGCCCCCCCAGACCCCCCAATGTGACATTTTATTTTCGACAGCTGTTGTAGGAGTTAGAAACTCCTTATGATGAAAACGAAACGTTCAGGATACTTAAAACCACCGATCGTGTATTGGTTTAAACTGAACTTATACCAATTTGGTTTTAAAAATGGCTTGATGCAGAGAACATATATTTTACCCCATAAGCTAGCGCACTGTGTACTCTCACATCTGTGGGTGGCAGAGAGGAGGACACAGCAGCAGTCCCGTGGCCGAGGTTGAATGAATGAAATTGTCACAAAGTTGGTGAAACATAAAATGGGGTCAGAGCCTCTCAGCAGAAAGCTGTGATTTCTGTTTCATAATCATAATTGTTCAATGCCAGTTTACGTGGGATGAAACCCTTCTATCCAAAATGACAAAAAATAAGAAGCCAGAATGAAGTAACGCTGCATAAGTTAGTAAGTCAAGAATTCCACCGCCAGCACCCTTGGGGCCTGTGTACAGGACAGCCGCCACTGCTGGGTAAAGCCTCGCACAGGTAGGCCCAGACTCAAGCTTTTCCAACATTTACAGCTCGAGGATGGGTACATTTTGACAGGTGGTGGGCAGTAATGTCAACGTTACCGACATCAATCAGGAACTACATCCATGAGAACACAAAACTACTACAATACATTGCATCACGCCACGAACACCCCTGTCCCGGCACACACCCACGTCCCGCATCAACCATGTAACACTAACCTGTCACAATATCACACGTGAATATGTCAGGATAAGTCTTGTATGACATGTATCAGGGCAATGTTGACATCGTCTGACGGCCAAAATGGCAGCTACGATCGTCCCACCAACCACCACTGTTACGTGTACAGGAGGCCTTTCCCCGCCACCCTCACACCTCAGCCCTTGCCCTCACTACACACGCCCCTACACCCTACCTGAAATCACCTGAGGCGTAGAATATAAAGGTTTACTCAGGCATCTGCCAGAGTTTAGTCATCTGTGTGTTTCCGGCAAGGTGGAACTGCTGACGCTGCCACCTGGCGGGCGAGGCGGCGTGACAGAGCACCTGTCTGCAGGGGGGACCTCGCGCCGCGCTGGGGAGAAGAAATAATTTGTGACCTGTGTGCTGGGGAGAAGAAATAATTTGTGACCTGTGTGCTGGGGAGAAAAAAAATTTGTGACCTGTGTGCTGGGGAGAAAAAATAATTTGTGACCTGTGTGCTGAGGAGAAGAAATAATTTGTGACCTGTTTGCTGGGGAGAAGAACTAATTTGTGACCTGTGTGCTGGGGAGAAGAAATAATTTGTGACCTGTGTGCTGGGGAGAAGAAATAATTTGTGACCTGTGTGCTGGGGAGAAAAAATAATTTGTGACCTGTACGTGTGGTGGGGAGAAGAAATAATTTGTGACCTGTGTGCTGGGGAGAAGAAATAATTTGTGACCTGTGTGCTGGGGAGAAGAAATAATTTGTGACCTGTGTGCTGGGGAAAAGAAATAATTTGTGACCTGTACGTGTGGTGGGGAGAAGAAATAATTTGTGACCTGTACGTGTGGTGGGGAGAAGAAATAATTTGTGACCTGTACATGTGGTGGGGAGAAGAAATAATTTGTGACCTGTACATGTGGTGGGGAGAAGAAATAATTTGTGACCTGTGTGCTGGGGAGAAGAAATAATTTGTGACCTGTGTGCTGGGGAAAAGAAATAATTTGTGACCTGTACGTGTGGTGGGGAGAAGAAATAATTTGTGACTTGTACGTGTGGTGGGGAGAAGAAATAATTTGTGACCTGTGTGCTAGGGAGAAGAAATAGTTTGTGACCTGTGTGCTGGGGAAAAGAAATAATTTGTGACCTACCTGTACGTGTGCTGGGGAGAATAATAATTTGTGACCTGTGTGCTGGGGAGAAGAAATAATTAATTTGTGACCTGTGTGCTGGGGAGAAGAAATAATGTGTGACCTGTGTGCTGGGGAGAAGAAATAATTTGTGACCTGTATGCTGGGGAGAAGAAATAATTTGTGACCTGTGTGGGGCGGAAAAGGAGGACTTAAAAAATGTTATGTTATGGTGCCTAGGTAGCCCACAATAATGAAAGAAAACAACTAACTAAAGACCCAGACAGCGAGAAGAAACACTTCAGGGAGTGCCGTTGAAAAAGGCCAGACTCCTGACCCACAACTGAACAGAGAACTGAACTGGGATGAAAAATACAAGCCTGATGTGACAGAAACCGCGATAATGGCCCAGTGGTTAGCGCCTGTAAGCTGTAAACTCAATGTTCCGAGCACAAGTCACACCTGAAGCATATATTCTTTCCATCGGCAAGCGACCAAAGGCTACCTGCTTTCAAGCAACATGAACATGGGAGTGAAACTGAATGGAGTAGCACATTTTTTACGATATGGTGTTATTTTCATAATAGTACATAGTTTTTTGGGATTATTTTCCGCTCAAAAGGGAAAATGCATGTTCAGGTTTGTTGGGAACTGAATAATTATTTTAGTGGACCTGAAATATTAAGCAGTACCTAAGAAGTTTTCTAATTTTGAGCTCGATAGAAAATGTAGGCTCTTTTGTACAACATGGGTAACAAAACTAAACACAAAAATACTGCCAACTTTCCATCCTTGCTGATCATGTTTCTGTGTTTGCACTTATTCTATCACGCGGCACGGTATGAAGAGAAAGACCTGATTTCAGTCCAGTTTATCGTTCGCTGACGCTTGTTCGCGAGAACTGCATGACGTTTAATGGTTGAATTAATTTTAATCAATCCATGCAGTGTAGGGGTAGCACCCTTGGTTTACAACCGAGAAGTCCCGGGTTCGATCCCCGGGCGGAGCGGAAACAGTTGGGCTGTTTCCTTAAAACCCGAGCCCCTGTCCACCCAGCAGTGAATGGGTACCGGGTGTTAGCCGGGGGTTTGTAACCCGCCTCCCGTGGTGCTGGCTTCGGCCAACAATATAAGCACTCGCAGACAGCTCTCTAGGGGTAGTCTGAGAGAGAGCTATCTGGTTATAGTGGAGATCCATCTCAGCTGCGTCGATAACTGACGAAATTCTTTAAACAAACAAATCAAACAAACAAACAAGTCCTGCAGCTTGACTCCTGCGATGGTGTTGACCGTGGATGGATGAAGGGATCAATCAATTCACCACAGAGTCGCCAGAGGTGAGCCTGCAGTCCTCTCGCCAGTGGCTGATGGGGGGACCGTGGGATGGATCCAGCCCTGCCACGGGCATGGGCCTGAGCAAGGCCTCTCTCGGCTTTGGGGCTGAGTAACGTTCCCCCGCCACCCCTGTTTATCTAAACAATACATCCCTGTTGATCTCCATGCAGACTTCTCTCCCTCCAGAGCAGCGGTTCGTAATCTGGGGGGCGTGGGTAATTACCTGGGAGGGCGTGAGCCAAGAGAGGAAAAGGAAGAACTGTCAAGAATTTAACTTGAAGCTCGGCCTTCGCTCTACCTAACATGAAGCTCGCTCGCGAGGGTGAGCGAAGGAAGCATGAGTGAAAAACTCTGCGGTGATGCCTTGTCAAATTTCACTAACTCCGTAGACATGTATACAATATTATTTTTTGTAATAATTTTACTACGCATTATTATTGGTATTATTATCATTATTATTATCATCATCATTATCATTATCTTGGCCCAGCCACGAGCCTTGTGGACGCTCCCTTGGCCTCCTCCACGCCGGATTGTCGCTACTAAACCACCGAGCACACAGGAACTACCACGTGTAGGTCTCACGGCCTCCTGTAGTTTCCTTATTTTCTTCTATTCTGTTCTTATGAGTCATTATAATCATGAAAAGGATAATTGAAATGATAATGATAATAGTAATCTCTTTAGACAATAATAACAATGCAGTATCAATACTAAAAATGATAATGATAACGATTATAATAATGATATTGATACTGATAATGTATATTTCAGACAAATATCATACATATTACACACAACAGTGATACTGCAGCGTATCTTACCAACAATTTATTTTTTATAATATAACTCATTAAGACTACATAGTAGCTACCTGTGTTAGCTACAGTAGCTACGTAGGTACAGAAGCCCCACCTAATTAATTATCCTTAATAAATGACATTTCTTTAATTATTCTATTCTCGGTAATCTCTGTTCGATAAACTTTACTTATAGGGGAGAGCGGGGCAGGTTGCATCGAGGGTAGGTTGCATCATTGCCTCTAACTCGCATGTTATGATAACATGCGAGTTAGAAGCAATGATGCAACCTACCCTCGATGCAACCTGCCCCGCTCTCCCCTACGTCTTCGTATATTTGCACGCAACTTCGCTATTAATAACTTTAACATTACGCAGCTGAATCATTCCCGGTTGAATTTCAGCTTGACAATGACTTCGTGGTTAGTACTTAGTTATCATTTGACACTGATGTAAAGCATGGGAACAACTAATGAATGATGAGACACGAAGAAATATCACTCGATCAGTCAGTCATTTCTGCCATCGTCACTTTCTTTCGTGCATATCTTCACGGAAAAGCCACGTCAGGGTGCCGACGAATGCTAACAGAGCAAGGCTGCTGACGGAGAAACAAACCAAGTGTTTATATATACCGTCTGACTCAAACTTACAGGCAAGGGAAACAAAAGCAGAGAAAACATGCTGAACTAAGATACAACGCTGTGGTGCAGGCATGTGACGCTGACTGCTCGCGATAAGTATATAGCTACGCCACAGTCCCTGATTACACTGACTCATCCCATGCCTTTGACTATGACAAATAACAATGTAGCCTACAGGCACTATATAGTCGCTCAAATATCCCTGAGCCGGATGGATATCACACACACGCACACACACATAAAATAAAAGAAGAGCAAGTAATGCATACAGGTAGTTGAGTCACAAGAAACACCCTTACACCAACGATCGAGTATCATACTTTTTTTTTTTATCTCACTACACACAGACGTCAATAACCCCGCAGTTGTGGCGCCTTAAAACTATAATATTTATCTATCTATCTCACTACACAAACAATCGGGTCACTGTGTTTGGATTAGTAGCTACGTACAGCAATATAGCTAATATTCACGCGATAACACTATATGCGTATCGTTAGCCTAAATCAGGGTCCATATCGATCTCGATAATATCGTCGATTGTCAAAAATATCGATCCACAAGCATTTGTTACGACTACATTAATACAAAACAAATTAATATGTACAGTAGGTACTACTACTATTTTTTTTCTTCAAAGTAGACCTTCATCTCTGTGGAACTGTGTGGTCTGTGGTGAAAAGGTAAGATTTATCTCTCACAAACTCAGTCAACCCTACCCAGGTATAATAGTAGGGCCCTACCCTGCCAATGGCTATGATTGACAACCATACTACTACTGCTAATATTAATTCTACAACTGCTACTACTAGTAAGAAAAAAAATATAAACATATGTAGGTACAATAATATTATATAGATTACAAAAGAAATATATAGATAGTACCTTTACTTTCTGATATTCAACAAGCCACTTTTGACCACCCAGGCATTTGTCAACACCTTTTTGACCCCCAAGACATTTATCGACCCCCTGTAAATTCTCATCAACCCATCGATCCCTGGGGGTTGATTTGGACCACTTTGCGAACCCCTGACCTAAATAGCGAAGAAAATAACCAACATTATCTGCTATGGATGTTTTTCCTACATTGCTAATTGGTGTAAACTGCATATCCACCATCTTACTTCTTGCTACTACCGTTCTACTGACTTATATGTTACCGGTACCTAAGGAGATACTAGTGATTCACTTCACGCCCAATCTATCCTTTGCTATAAAAAATCCTATGTTGTTAGCAATAAAATTACGAAAAGTAACTAAATATACCAATTTAGTTAGTCGACAAGGATACTAAACAGGTCATATCCATAAAATATTGCTTATATTCATTAAAATCGTCTAATGGTGGCCAAATTACAATGGAAATTACGTTCTGGGCCTCATGGGGTTAATTGCCAATCTGCTACTACAACTATACTGCAACTACTGAAGGCAAAAATACAATAATCTTCCTTGTATCCGATGCGCTATTGTCCGACTTTACCTTCAACTGAATGTCAGCAGAAAATATTGACGCAGTAGAATCGGATTTTGAATGTCCCGGTCAGATAAGACACGTCACTGTCCGCCTCCTGTCACCTGCGGTTAATCTGTGAATATTGCCAACACCGCTGCATTCATTTGAAGTTAATTACTACGCCTTGCAAATTATTGTAATTCTAACAACGTAATGAGTGTGAACTATAGACAGATACGGTGAAGATGGAACGAAATTGATAACACCAGTGATATACTGTATATATAAGCAAATTAGAAAATACTGTTATCATGTAGAGATTCTTGTCAGATTCGTAACGCTAGACATGTAATAACGTGCCTACTTCCCCACAATAGTTGTAGTCACTTATACAAACGATGAAGATAAGCATGTGAATGTGCTTATTGTGAAAAAAAACTAAAAATCGATACTGTTCATTGAGGGAGATATGGCAGTAGCGTAGCACACGGCCCTGCACTGCGCACGACACCACCTTGGCTACACCCTTATGTACGCCTGCTATAAGCACGTCATTCCTGTACAACATTTTTAATAACCTGTGTCTATACTATAATTTACTATTAAGCGGGATACACGCTTTGCTGTGGATAATAAATGAGAAGAAAAAAATATATAAGAATCTACAGGGTTAGTATATTTGCCTGATAAGCTAAAAAAAAAGCAAGACATGATTAAAGAAATAGGATTGGGGAGTGAGGATAGAATTTCAGTAGTCAAAACCACACACTCTAGGTAGAATAGTGAGTAGAAGATAATATATTACTGATGCCTCTAATAGCAGATACAAGGCAATAATACAAAGTACGTTATGCGAGCTTAAACAATGAACTGGTTGTCGCATGCACCTTATCACCAAGATAGACGTAGAGATGAGCTTGGTGTAAGGCTGATATCTCTCTCCCTACCGCCTGGCTTTGCTTGGAGGCGAGGTGGCATCCCTTCCCTGCACACGACACGACCAGCACACGCCAGCACTGCGGCGGCCCATTAAAGAGTGCGTCATGCAGCTACTTGTCATCACCCTACACAGTTTGCGAGAGAAGAACACTAGCCCTCATCTGACCACCACAGCCTGATCCATGCCTACCGGAAGCCACGCTGACGTATCTGCTGCACATTTACCGTACCTCCAGACATAAGTTTTAATCTGAGGCCCAGAAGTATTTCATTGTAATTATACGATTTTATTGATTACAAGTAATATTTTATAGATATAACCTGTTAGTATCCTTGTCGATAACTAATTTGGTATATCAGTACTTCGTATTTGCTACAACAGACTATTTTTTTAGACCAAAGGAAACTCTGGGTGTGAAGGGGTAATACTTTTTTTGAATAATATCAATCTCTAATAACTAGCATGCAAATTTAGCAAGTACTATGACAGGTAAAATGAAATCACTGTTGCTGTGATTCACCCATGAACCAAGCAATGCAGTTCACATTAGTACGCACACATATGCATTTTGTTATTTTGAAAAATTACGTGTTCATTATTTTCTAAGCCGTTTCAAAATGTTGATTCTAAAGACAGAAATTATCCTTGTATTTTTGTAAATTATCCTTGTGTTCAACCATGTCATAATTACGAATGTGACTCAGAGAATGAATGACTTAACCCCTTCACGCCTTTGTCACCTTTAATCAACAAAAGATAATTAAAGAACACAACTAAAACACACACACTGTGACACACACACTGTAACACACACACACACACACACACACACCACACACCTTTCCTTTGCTAAAAAAAATGTATGTTGTCGAACCATAAAATTACGTAAACTAACTTAATATACCAAATTAGTTAGTGGACAAGGATACTAAACAGGTCAAATCTAAAAAAATATTACTTATATTCACTAAAAATCGTCTAATGGTACCGAAATTACAATAGAAATATACGTACTGGGCCTCAATTAAGGGGTTAATGACGGGCGGTGAGTCGTCATGCACAGGATCATTACGTCTCATCCTTGTAATGTCATTGTTGAGGGAACTATCAGGTAGGCTGGAAAGCTGTATATGTCCTCCAGGAAAAATCTATACTAACTCTTCCCAATTTTTTGTATTGTATTACCCTTATTATATACACCCTGTTAGTTCTTTACTCACACTGTGATTGCATTGATACTTAAGGATATTAACTCTATGTTTTGTGCCTTTCAGAGAAGTGCGAGTGCAAGGAGGGCGGGTGCAAGGCAGGGTGTAAGTGCACCGCCTGCCGCTGTCCCCCGTGCCCCAAGTGTGAGTATACAAGTGCACCTTACAGCATTGCTTATATGAATGCTCATTCGATCTTTAATAACATGACACTATTACAAATGTATCTTACTGAGAGCATTACCGTCAATAACACTATAGTCGCCGCTGCATTAAGGTCGCCAGGCGCCATAGATCTATTACGAATGTTAGCATCACTACAGACTTGTATGTCCCACTAAAGAGGCATGCACAGTAGTTTATATTATGTACCTGTCTTCAGTGGCACATACAAGTCTGTAGTGATGCAAAAAATCGTAATATATGGCGCCTGGCGACGTTAGTGCAGTGGCGACTATAGTGTTGTTGACGGTAAAAAAAAAAAAAAAGGTAATGCCATCATGCACATCATCAATGTCGGTATTATTCATGTCCATCCAATACTTTAATGATACAATTTTAACTCTGACTAGTCAATGGGGAGTTTTAAAAGGAGGCTAGACACTTTCATGGATGGGGATGAGAGGTGGATGTAGGTAGTGTTAAGTAACAGGAACTACCTCGTGTAGGTCTCCCAGCCTCTTGTAGCTTCCTTATTTTCTAATGTTTCTTATGTTCTTATGTCTTCAGGTACGTCGGCGTGCAAGTGCAGCAACAAGGAGGAGTGTGCCAAGACCTGCTCCAAGCCATGCTCCTGCTGCCCCTAGATCTGCTCAACACCCATCACCATCACCACCACCACACCCAAGGATAATACAACACCTCTATACTATCCTTGACCACACCCAGCCTGTCCTCCCGCCCTGCAGTGGACGGGGTTCGAACCATGCACCACGCTCAACTGCATCCACGTATCCAAGATCCACGTGGGAACAAGAGGTGTGACAAGGGTGGCCGGTGAAGAGGCATGCAGTTTACTTGTCTTACTATTTGTATCGTTCATTTGATTGTCCATTTCATATCAATTTCCATGACTTTGTATCATCAGTTTGACGTATTAAAATAAATTATTATTCGTGTTCAATGCTGATTATAATTTCTGTTGTAACCTATGGGATGTATCTTTTATGTAACTGCACACACAAAAGGCTGACTAAACTGAGGTCATTCGTACCTCGTGTAGTGGTATACTATAAAAAAAAAAATAGTTACGCGGGGTGGGGGGGTGAGGTGTCATCCCCCAATGGTTGTTCTGTGTTGGTAGACCAATTAAGAGTTGGTTAAAAATGGAGCGGAGACAATTTTTTTTTTACATAATGATTACTCTGAGAGACAACTTTACACACACACACACACACACACATATCTATCTATCTATCTATCTAATATATATATATATATATATATATAGAGAGAGAGAGAGAGAGAATTATTATTTTAAGAAACTTCCGTAAGAGGCAAGCACTATAGAAGTGTTTCCTGTGCAAACACTACGGTGGTATACACGCACGGTTGCTTGAACAATAGTTTATCAAATACGTTTCCAGAACATGATAATTATATACATTGCATTTGCAGATGTTATTGATGCATCTGAAAGTCCCTTATAGTCCTTTAGCATTAATATATCATGTAATTATGATCACTTGCTGCAGGGTTATTCCAAAATTTTTGAAAGGGAACTTTGTAACACGTTAATGCTGTGTTATACAAAGCTTGTATCTTACAGTCATGGTGTAACCCAATGCGCGTTGCATCACCATAACACACAAGCGGAAATTCCAAATAACAATGAATATCCACTCGTGAGTCATGATAGCTCTAACCCTAATGCGTAGCTGCATGTGCGTGCGTACGTACTTGATTGTCCGTGTGGTGTGTATATAACCTACAGGTCAGTGACGGGCAATTTTTCAGTGACTGGTGTGGCTGCCACCGAAATATACTATATGGCTCCGTGGCACTGAACACTGGTGGGCGTTAACCCCTTCACGCCCAGATCTTTCCTTTACTATAAAAAGTTGTATGTTGTCGAGCCATAAAATTAAGAAAAGTAACTGAATATACCAAATTAGTTAGCCGACAAGGATACTAAACAGGTCATATCTATAGATATATTGCTTATATGAATTAAAATCGTCTAATTGTACCCAACTTACAATGAAAATGAAGTTCTGGGTCTACAGGGTTGCACGCGCACGGGCTACGTTTTCGTGGCAGCCAAGCAGGCCCAGCATGGATGTCGAGGACGTGGGATGTATTCAAGGATAGTATAAGAGAGGAAAGAGAAGGAAAGAAAAACTTTAGAAAAAATACTAGGGGCACTATATATAATCAGCCATAGGCCTAGGGTTCTCAGAGGTCAATTTCACATTTTATTTGAGACGTAAGAGCCTAGACCCTAAAAAAAAAAATATTCACATTTTTGTCAATGTATTCTTTTGATTGCATTTTATAAAGGACTGGTCGTTTCTCCACTTCCATAATCACCATTTCAGTCAATGCCATCTTGAGTAGCCACGATGTGGTGAGAGATGCAGAGTACATCCGTCACCCTCAGCTGTCAGGGGACCGCGACGTTGCATCACTTGACACTGGTTAAGCTTCCATCTCTAGAATAATGATACCTTTCACCGCATACCAGTTGGCCAGTCACTTTGGCGAGGCCAGGACATGGTACAGTACCGCCCAAGATTAATAGACATACAATTAAATAAGTATATTAATAGACATACTATTAAAAGTCTATTGATCTTGTACTGCTTCTGACGCGTGGTTCACGGCGCCTTCCCCTCCAGCCTCTCTTCCTTTTCTTCCTTCCTTGCCATTATGTTTCTGTCTGCCTGTCTCCTTCTTTACTCTTTTACTTTACTTTATTTACTACTTCTTTACTTCCTTTACTTTACTTACTCTTAATTTACTTTCCTTTACTTCTTAACTTTAATCCGAAAGGGTGGCCTGGTGGTAGAGCGCGCGGCCGAGTGTAGAGTTCGGTCAGCGGTTCCAGTCCACCAAGTTCGTATGGTGTGGTGGCGCTTTGTATAGTCAATAACCATAGGCGAATTTTGGGTTGAAGAAGCCGAAGAAGCCGGCTTCTTGCGCTTGCGTTTTCTGTTAGGGCGAGGGCATTTTTAAAAACCCCGGCTTTTTACGGTTGGCCCATGGTCAAGCCGTAAGAAGCCAAAGAACGAGAGCCAGGCTCGCTTCCCACGGTTTCCCCCGCTTGTTGCCTGACGTCAGAATACAAAAAAATATGGCGGGGGGGGCAGAGATTCGACACGTATCGTCGTAGAAATACTGAATTTACAAAAACGGGAACAAGTAAACAAAATTACATTCAAGCAGCACTTCCCTTTTAAGACCACGAAAAAAAAAATATAAAAGGGTTTAATGCACGAGGGGACCTTTAAAAGGGGTGAAAGAATGCTGTTTTATCAGGCGGACGATAGGGCCCTACCCGCGAGTAGTAGTTTTTTGCTGAATTTCGCTGATAATAGGCAAAAATTAGCCTGATTTTACTTTTTAGTAGACGGGCTTAACTTGGCCCAAAAATAGAGCTAAAAGGGAATGACATGTGATAGGAGAACGCCGCTTTGGGTGAAATAACTTTCTTAGTTTTTTTAACCCATAACCCCAGACTTTGTTTTTCTAATTTTACTAATTATGCTATAAAAACCAACCGAAAGTTTTCCTGATTTTATGCTCCAATTTTTTTTTTAGAGATCTCTCACATTTGTTAGAACGTGAAAATTTTGGAACTCTCGCCGACGGAAGAGAGACCAAAAACCTTCCCCATCACCCAAATTTCCCACAAAACATTGAAAGAATTTAAAGTATGCTTTACTTTATTTTTGAGGGACATAAAAACAAATTAATGTTAAAAGGGGGTGCGATGGGTTATTGGAAATGACTAGCATTGCGTGAGGAAAATTTTAAAAAACAAGGGCCCTCCGGGGGGTTTAAGCTGACCCAAATTTTGGCTCATGTGTTATATTACTGTCCTTAACAATCTGTTTGATTTTAATGAGTTGCCGACCTTACTTTCCCTACATGGCCGTATTAAATTTCAGGTTTTTTGAAAAAAGCCAAGTCCAGTGGGGTTAGGTTAGGTGGTCGGGTTAGGTTAGGTAGGCACAGCCCGATGGGCTCGGGGGGGGGTGCTAGTTGGGTTGAGATTTTGTCATCTTTAAAAAAAGGCTAAACCTCTATCCTTTTTCTTTATAAAAACAAGTTTGGGGGAAATGTGGAACCGGGGGTTTTTGGGGGGGGAGCCACATATAAGGGAAATAGGCCCCGATAAAGTCTATGGAACTGGGAAATTTCCCTATTTTATGGTTTTTTTTGGGGGCCAATTTCCCTTATGTGTGTGCCCCCCCCCAAAAACCCCCCCGGTTCCACCATGTCCCCAAGTTTTGGCTATAAGAAAAAGATGGGGGGTGGACCCCTTTTCTTAAGTTTACCATATATATATATTTTTAATATGGTGTATTTCTGTTTTTTTGGTTTAAAATTAGTATGTTTTGAAAAAAGGTTTAATGGTATTTTTTGGTGTCCCTGATTTTTTTTTGCAAAAAAATAGGTTTGTAAATGAGTACCTCGCTTTGACGAACAAATTGGGGGAAGGATGCGGGGTTTAAAATTTATCCGAGTGACCCGAACTTTTCGCAATAAAAAATTGGGGGGTCGTTTTTTGGGTGAAGTTCCCTTTTTCCGACTACAAATTCCGGTATCGTGAACTTTGTCCTTTCATCTGACGAAATTTCGTATATTAATACATGCAGCCATCACAAATACTACACGAATACGGGGAAATTAAAACAATCAAACCGTACAACGATATATGAACTTATTCGGTAATAGCACACATATAACGGCGGGCAAAAAAAGTTTTTAAAGCTCCGTAAAAAGCGGGGTTGTGTGTATACACAAAAATTTTGAAAAAGACTACAGGAGCATAGTGTATATACAATAGTTCTTTTTGGGACTTTAAAATAGGATTAGGTTATGGGGCAAGAGGTTTCTGATATAGGGAAAAACAAAATTAGAAATAGTTTTGAGAAAATTTTATTTGTTGAAAATGAATGTTAATGATTTTCTGGGTACTTTGGTTGTAATTACTACCAACAGTATTTCCTGGGCCCCTTTTTGCATTAAACTTGAGGTTTTAAAAACTTTTTTATTTTAGTGTATATTTGGGTATTTTCTTTTTATTAAATTTTTTTTGTCCTTATAAAAATTCTTAAAAGGTACACATCAACAACATACTTTTTATATTATTTACATTTTTTTGTATATTTACCCTGTTTATCATAAAGGGGGCAAAATCGGGAAAATTTAGGTGAAATAGAACATGATATTGTATGTATGAACAAACACTATAATGCTGTCTTTTCTCTATTTCCTTTCATGGCCAAGGGGGTTTAAACTGAAATGTAACACTATGTTTCAGGTTTATGTCCGGTTGCCATGAAGTGTTACCGACCCAAATGAAGAAAAAACTCTGAGAGAAAGGGGTGAGAGTGGAGTAAAAAAATAATAAATATCTTATTTCCATGAAACATGGTTTTTTTCTACAAACTTCATCACAGATTTTCTATGCAATATATACTAAAAATGAAACTTCTTTTGAAAGTCCGCAAATAAAAAAAAAACATAAAAAAAAAAGTCAAACGAAAAATTAAAAAGGAAATTAATTATAAAATTAAAAAAAATAAGCTAAAATCACTTCAAATTCTTTAAAAAAACTAACATATGCAACTGCTATTGATATGGGAAACAAAATAGTTCACTTAGGGTCAAATTAAAAATAAAATTTTTAAGTCAAGACTTAAAAAATGTAGACTTTCCCAAATTAAAGGGTGCACGAAGGCAAAAGCCTAGTTAAGGCCCTTTTACGTAATGAGTCGCACCCCGCCTGTTTGGTTTGCACTAAAGGTCTTTGCTGCTTTTTGTCTGGTGATTTTCCCGACAATAGAAAACTAGATACCCCTCCGGATACAACCCCTTTACACCCCATAAACAGGAAAAATTTTTATAAACAATCGGCTTTAATTTTAACCCCAAATCTTTTTGATAGGGGTAACGGATCCCTTTTTTCAGCTCCCCAATAGCTAGTTAGCTGCAAAATTTTGCAGTTTTAAAACCTAAAAATAAAGTTGAGAAAAAAATATTTTTTTTTTGGGGTCCCATATACCCATACAGTAATTATTAACTAAGAGAAGGGAGATTAATTTAAAGCCAAAAATTGCCAAAAATAAAAACAGCCCCCTTATTCCAAAACAAAATATAAATCAGCCCAACCCCCAAAGCGGAAAAACCCCGGGGACTGGGGGGCAATGATGGCCAGTAAAAGAAATCCCTCATAACCCGACCCTTTCCATCAGGGCAGCAGTTAATAAAAAAAAAAGTCATAATGTGGAACTCGACCCAGCCACCCCTATGATTCCTAGGGCCGCCTCTTTCCTTCCCTATTAATAGTCCTTTGGTTTTTGGAGCAAAAAAAAAATTAATGTGAAGGAATGTGTTGTGATCCATTCAATAGTCATCAGTTTTCGTACTTATTAAGGCTTTCATTTGCGGTACATTCGTCAGGTGGTTTTTTTTGTTTACAATTTCACTGTGAGGCCCAGCGGGGGGCCTCGAACACAAATGTCAGCCTTCTGGCGAGGCACGAAAACGAGACAGAAACCCCAAGAAAACCGTAAAAGCCGGGTTTTACGATTCTTCACCAAAAAATTGCCTCATGTAGTTGGTACTTGCAAATGTTAGTAGGATCAAAATATCTTATCTTTTTTACTTTTTCTCCTTACTTTTTAATTTTTTTTTTTCCCCTTCTTCCCCTTTATATAACACGTACAGCTCGCGTCAACAATAAACAGGGCCAGAGAAAGGAGTAGCCACCCTTTTTAAAATCAAATATAGGGGTCCAGCCTCGGGCCCCCTTTTCTTTTGGCTCAGTTCTTGCGGGGGAAAGTGGCAGCGAGCCACGTTCCGCCCAAATTTAAATCATTTCCAATTATCATTAAGGGCTTGTTCTACGCAAAAAGTTTTTTCACAGACCCCCATTGATTTTGACAGCACTACTTGCCTGTCAAATTAAGCTCAATCCGACAATATGTAGGAGTAGTTTACGTGAATTTACTCATTAAGGGCTTTTTTTACGCAAAAAAGTTTTTTGCACGGGACCCCCATTGATTTTGACAGCACTACTGACATGTAAAATTTCAGCTCAATCCGACAAAATTTAGGAGTAGTTATACACTTTTTAGCTTAAACTTTGTTCCACGTGCCTTATGGTAAGATGCAGTTCGCTTCGCTCGCTGCCAATAAGAATCTACAGGGTTATATATTGCCTGATAAGCTAAAAAAAAAAGCAAGACATGATTAAAGAAATTTGATTGGGGAGTGAGGGCAGGATTTCAGTAGTCAAAACCACACACTCTAGAACAGTGAGAACTTTATTGATGGTCTTAGCAGATACAAGGCAATACAAAAACGTTATGCTAGCTTAAACAATGAACTGGTTGTCGGGGCCCACCTTATCACCAAGATAGACGTACAGATAGCTTGGTCAAGGCTGATATCATCCCTCCCTCCCGCCTGGCTTGGAGGCGAGGTGGCATCCCTTCCCTGCACACGACACGACCAGCACACGCCAGCACTGCGGCGGCCCATAAAAGAGTGTGTCTGCAGTACTTGTCAGTCCCCCTCCACAGCTTGACGAGAGAAGAACAGCTAGCTCACTCATCTGAACACACCAACATTGCCTGATCCATGCGTACCGTAAGCCACGCTGACGCTATCTTGCTGTCACACTACCGTACCCCCAGACATAAGTTTTAACTTTCCCTTTAGGCCCCGAACGTATTTTTCATTGTAGTTATACGATTTTTTATTGATTATAAGTAATATTTTATAGATATAACCTGTTTTTGTATCCTTGTCGATTAACTAATTTGGGGATATTCAGTTACTTTCGTAAATTTTTTGGCTGACAGCAGACATTTTTTTTGACCAAAGGAAAGCTCTGGGGGTGAAGGGGTAATACTTTTTTGAAATAATATCAATCTCTAATAACTAGCATGCAATATTAGCAAGTACTATGACAGGTCAAATGTATCACTGTTAGCCTGTGATTCACCCCCTGAACAAGCAATGCAGTTCACATTAGTACGCACACATATGCATTTTGTTATTTGAAAAATTACGTGTTCATTATTTTTTAAGCCGTTTCAAAATGTTGATTCTAAAGACAGGAAATTAGCCTTGATTTTTGTAAATATCCTTGTGTTCAACCATGTCATATTACGAATGTGACTCAGAGAATGAAAGACTTAACCCCTTCACGCCCAGGGCCTTTAATCAACAAAGATAATTAAAGAACACAACTAAAACACACACAACACACACACCACCACCTCTTTCCCTTTTCTAAAAACAATGTATGTTGTCGAACCATAAAATACGTAAACTAACTTAATATACCAAAATTTGTTAGTGGACAAGGATTTCTAAACAGGTCAATCTAAAAAATTATTACTTATATGCCACTAAAAATCGTCTAATGGTACCCAAATTACAAAATAAATATACGTACCCGGGCCTCAAATTAAGGGGTTAATGACGGGGGGTGAGTCGTCATGCACAGGATCATTACGTCCTCATCCTTGTAATGTCATTGTTGAGGGAACTATCAGGTAGGCTGGAAGCTGTATATGTCCTCCAGGAAAAAATCTATACTAACGTTTCCCAATTTTTTGTATTATTATATATATGATATTTGTTTGGAAATGTAATGATGTAGCTATATCGAGAACATACTGTGCTAGCTATCCCTATCTTATTGTATTACCCTTATTATATACACCCTGTTAGTTCTTTACTCACACTTTACTCACACTGTGATTGCATTGATACTTAAGGATATTAACTCTATGTTTTGTGCCTTTCAGAGAAGTGCGAGTGCAAGGAGGGCGGGTGCAAGGCAGGGTGTAAGTGCACCGCCTGCCGCTGTCCCCCGTGCCCCAAGGTGTGAGTATACAAGTGCACCTTACAGCATTGCTTATATGAATGCTCATTCGATCTTTAAAAAACATGACACTATTACAAATGTATTTTTACTGAGAGCATTACCGTCAATAACACTATAGTCGCCGCTGCATTAAGGTCGCCAGGCGCCATAGATCTATCGATGTTAGCATCACTACAGACTTGTATGGGCCCACTAAAGAGGCATGCACAGAGTTTATTATGTACCTGTCTTCAGTGGCACATACAAGTCTGTAGTGATGCAAAATCGTAATATATGGCGCCCGGCGACGTTAGTGCAGTGGCGACTATAGTGTTGTTGACGGTAAAAAAAAAAAAAAAGGTAATGCCATCATGCACATCATCAATGTCGGTATTATTCATGTCCATCCAATACTTTAAAGATACAATTTTAACTCTGACTAGCCAATGGGGAGTTTTAAAGGAGCTAGACACTTTCATGGATGGGGATGAGAGGTGGATTAGGTAGTGTTAAGAACAGGAACTACCTCGTGTAGGTCTCCCAGCCTCTTGTAGCTTCCTTTTTTTCTAATGTTTCTTATGTTCTTATGTCTTCAGGTACGTCGGCTTGCAAGTGCAGCAACAAGGAGGGTGTGCCAAGACCTGCTCCAGCCATGCTCCCGCTGCCCCTAGATCTGTCAACACCCATCACCATCACCACCACCACCCCACACCCAAGGATAATACAACACCTCTATACTATCCTTGACCACACCCAGCCTGTCCTCCCGGCCACTGCCAAGTGGAACGGGGGTTCAGGGGGGGAACCATGCCGTCTGANACAGGCAAGATGTAAATGTGTCTTACTTAGGAGTTTTATGTTCAAAGTTACGTTTAATAAAGCCCAGCATCATATATGCCTTTTTACTGGAGGAGGAGGAATACAAATACATAGGAATACAAAGGAAACACAAACAGCAACTGACCGATAGGTTCTTACTAGGCTGTTTGCTTTAACTACACTACACTACTAGATAATAAGAGAGAAAGGATAGGAGTAGAAGGCTCCTCCCCACTCACCCGTCCCTCCAGCCGAAGCTGGCCGGAAAGAAAGTGATACCATGCATATTAGAAAAACTGCATGGAATTTGTGAGGAAAGTTGAAAGCTGTAATCTATGGCTAACTACTACTAGTTTTGTGGGGGTAGTTTAGTGCTTGATAGATAGGTCTGTTATGTTGTTTTTGTAATGTGTGAACACAGTGTGGAGGTTCAAGGGTGGTGCGGCAGCCTTGCCTGGCGCTTTCTTGGGAGGCAGCAGTCAATCAGGCCCCATCTCCGTTCAATCCACTGCGGATTGTGTACTTTCCATGTAGGACGCCGTACACTTCAATGCCTCCTGCAGCAGTGACCCCTGGTACCTTAAATCCCGATGGTGGTCACTAACTGTCAGGACCCTAACTGAACCACAGCCCGTCACAGGTCGAGAGTAGTAGTGGTAACCGTTAACTCGGGGCTATCTGTGTGTGTTATGAGGTCTAATGTAGTGTTGGTGTAGACTCAGTGTGGAAGTTCAAGGTGTGTGCGGCAGCCTTGCCTGGCGCTTTCTTGTGAGGCAGCAGTCCATCAGGCCCCAGGAGGAGAGAGGAGGGAGGAGAGGAGAGGAGGAGGAGGAGGAGGAGGATGAGGAGAAGGAGGAGGAGGAGGATTACATAGGAATAACAGACACCA
The DNA here is from genome assembly GCA_016584305.1 of Chionoecetes opilio. NCBI lineage: Eukaryota > Metazoa > Arthropoda > Malacostraca > Decapoda > Majidae > Chionoecetes > Chionoecetes opilio. The sequence goes on along the minus strand of JACEEZ010015461.1, from coordinate 7,314 downwards.
GGAGACCTATTGGTCCATGACGAGGGTATCTGCTGAACTACATACTACTAAATATCAACTACATGTAAGAAAACAGTTGGAAAATGATACCATGTCCCTGAAGAAGATAGGAACATGGAAGTTTCGTAGTGCAGAATGATAGGATAACAAATATACTAACTACAACTACCACTACCACTACAACTAATCGATCCGGGGGACTAAATATGAATTCGCAGGGCACTATCAATACCCATTTACTTTACAGTGCGCGTCAAGTCTGTTTTTAAATGTAGTTATTGTGCTGGCTTCGACTACATTTGCTGGTAACTTGTTCCATCGTTCAACGACTCTAACATTGAAATAATTTTTACGGAAATCTGTGATGCAACGTTGACCGTTTAAACCATTATTTCTTGTTGTCACTTGAGGAGAAAGCTCGAATAGGCTCTCTTGATTAATGACATCAAATCCTTTTAGGATCTTAAAGGTTTCTATCAAGTCCCCACGGATTCTACGATCCTTTAAGGAAAACATATTAAGTTTCCGCAGTCTCTCTTCATAAGATGAATTTCGCACAGATGGAATTTGTTTGGTTGCTCTTCTTTGCACTGATTCCAAATTGGCTTGATCCTTTACGAAACAGGGCGGCCAGAATTGAACGGCATATTCCAAGTGCGGCCTAACCAAGGACGTGTATAATTGTGTCACTACTTTCGGAGTTTTGTGTTCGAAGCTGCGTTTAATGAAGTCCAGCATCATATTCGCCTTTTTACTGGCAGCTAGGCAATGTGGACTGGTTTTAAGATCGTTACTGATGATGACACCTAAATCTTTTTCCTGCTGTACTTCAGTTACCGATTTATTTTGCATTTGATAGTTATATCTGAAGTTATCGTTGCCTATATGCATTACTTTACATTTATCGAAATTGAATTTTAATAGCCATTTATCACTCCAGTCTGATAGTTTGTCGAGATCACGTTGTATGAGTTCGCAGTTTTCTCTAGTATATGCTTTACCGCCTAATTTGGTGTCATCTGCAAATTTCGATATTTTCGATACAAGTCCGCAGTCCAGATCATTGATATATATCAGAAAAAGAGTAAGACCCAAGACCGAGCCCTGAGGCACCCTACTAGTAACATCTACCCAATCAGATGCCTCGTCATTTATTTTTACCTGTTGTTTACGATTTGAAAGCCAGTCGCCAATCCATGAACATAATTGCTCTCCTAAGCCATGTGCCCTTAGCTTGGTCAAAAGTCGCTTATGGGGAACTGTATCGAAGGCTTTCTGAAAATCAAGGTATATTACTTCCGAGGGAGTTTTAGCGTCCCAGTTTGAATAAATGACATTAAAAAATCGAATAGGTTTGTTAAGCAGGATCTCTTATTTCGAAATCCATGTTGGGAGCTTAGTATTGAGTTATTTTCATCGAGAAAAGACACTATTTTATCCCGCAATATTTTCTCAAATAATTTAACAATCACAGACGTTAGACTAATTGGGCGATAATTCATATCGATGTTCTTACTCCCTTTCTTGAATATCGGTGTAACATTAGCAAATTTCCACATACTAGGTACATTTTTGTCCATTAGCGATTTATTGAGAATAATCTTTAATGGGAGCGAAAGTTGACTATGACATTCGCGAAGTAGTCGCGACGAGATTTCGTCCACCCCCACGGATCTTGCTGGGTCAAGTTTCAGCAAATACTTTGATATTTCGTCTACTGTTATCTCTCCTATTACCAATCTATCACTATTGAGTCCTGCATACATGTTTACTGGTTCTGGTAATGGAGCTTCGTCTTCTTTAATAAATACCGCATTGAAGTAATCATTGAGTACGTACGCCATTCTTTTATTATCATTTACCAAGATGCTATTCTTATCTTTCAGTGGCCCAATACTTGTTTTAACGTTTTTCTTACTTCGAACGTATTGAAAGAACCTTTTCGGGTTTGATTTGGATTCCTTTGCAATTTTTTCTGCATACTCTAGTTTTTTAGACTTAATTAGTCCTTTGCAACGACGTTTTACGTCATTGTATTCTCTAGAATCGCAGTCTGCATTTGATCGCTTGTAAACTTTGTACGCTCGGCGCTTTCTGCCAATGATTTGTTGAATCTCATTAGTCATCCAATTGGGTCTGTTTATGTTATTCAAACGTTTTCTTACCATGGGAACATGTTTTTCCACCACCGATTGGAGTTTATTTGTGAATACATTACATATGTTTTCGGCGTTATTACCATTTAGTAGGTCAATCCAATCAACTTCGCTTAGTACCCTACTGATCTTCGTGAAATCTGCTTTATAATAATTTGGGACTAGTAACCGATTTTCTGTGATGTCTACATTGCAATTTATGCCGCATCTGATTAGCCTGTGATCACTGTTTGCCAAATGTTCACCTATATCGCAGTAATGAATCAGATCGATGTCGGTAGTGAAAACTAAATCTAGGATACTATTATCCCTTGTAGGCTTACGGACCACCTGATTTAAATATACTTCGTTTACCATATCAAGCAATCGCGTACCTTCTCTATCAGCAGAATTATTTTTCCAGTTTATACGAGGTAGGTTAAAATCTCCACAAATAATTGTATCGTTATTATTATTGACAACTGACTTTATCGCGTCATACAGGAGGCAATCTACTTCCGCATTAGATTTGGGAGGATCATATATTGTCCCAATAGTTAGCAGTTTACCGTTTAGCTTAATCTTTGCGTAGACTGAGTCGTAATGAGCTTTGTTTACTTTATCGATTTCGATTGCTTGCAAATTTTCTTTGATGTAAAGAATGACACCTCCACCTGCTTTATGCGTGCGACAATTTAGGAATGTCTTATAGCCTATATTCTAAATCAAGTGGTAGGGCTCCCTAGCCCTACTTTTTCTTATGGGGGTGGCAGGGGCGGTGCAGAAGCGGCGCCTGCCCGTCGAATCACTCCTGGGATCAACCTGCGGAGTGTTCTTCGTGTGGGCACGTGGAACGTTCTGAGCCTCTCAGACGATCATCGACTACCTCTCCTATCGGGCGAGCTCAGTAGGCTGAGAGTGGATATAGTGGGACTCTCTGAGGCGAGGAGGCCTGGCAGTGGCAAGACTAGCAGTGGGGGTTACACCTACTACTGGTTCGGCATGAGCAATGGTCACCGTGAACGGGGAGTAGCTATAGGCATCTCCAGCAAACTGCAGCCGTCAGTTGTTGAGGTTTCTCCGGTTGATGAGCGTATAATGCGGGTGAGGATGAAACACACTCTGGGTTTCATGTCTCTTGTTGCAGTGTACGCTCCTACCGAGATGCGTAAAACTGAAGAGAAGGAGATGTTCTACGCCAAACTCGACTCTTGTTTTAGACCAGTGTCCTCCTCGGGACACACTCATTGTCTTGGGCGACTTCAATGTTACTACTGGCACTGTGAGAGATGGCTACGAGTTATGTGTTGGTCCCCATGGCTCCGGTACCAGAAACACCAACAGTTCTCTGCTTCTGAACTTTGCAAGATCCAGAAGGTTGAGAATTGCAGGTTCTTGGTATCAGAGGCCAGAGCTGCACCGCTGGACATGGTATAGTATTGCCGGAGGGGTAGCTAAGGAGATCGACCACATCCTCGTTAGTACTCGTTGGAGGATCCTCCAGAACTGCAGGGTTTACCGGAGTGCTGAGTTCTTTGGAACAGATCACAGACTTGTTGTTGCAACACTTAAGCTTCATGTCAAGTCCAGAAGAATCTCAAGAGGAAACCATACTGTGTTTCATCTTGAGAAACTGAAGGACTTGACATGTGCTCATGAGTATGCGGTGGCAGTCTCAAATCGGTTTGATGTGCTCGGTGCTCTCGGGGACCCTGTAGAACTGTGGGATACCTTCAAACGTGAAACTCTAGAAGCTGCCAAGGAGTGTATTGGGGAGCGCCCGAGGTTAAGGCGTGGTTTTGTCTCGACGGGGACGCTGGAGAAAATCGAGGAGAGTCGCGCTGCCAGGCTGGCTGGGAACCGGGACCAGCACAGGGCTCTGTCACGCCGGACTAGAACCCTCCTGCGGAGAGACAAGGAGAGGTATGTCAGGAGTCTCGCTGAGGATGTCGAGGGTCATTTGAACGCTAATGTCCTCCGACCAGCCTACCGAGCCCTGAAGAAGCTCCGTTCCAAGTCTCCTTCTCGGGCGAGTGCTATTCGAAAAGCAGATGGGCGCCTCGTGTCGGACATGGATGGGCAGATGGCTCGTTGGGCTGAGTACTTTGGGCAGTTGTTCACGGTGGACCCTCCAACTGAGCAGCTTCACACTACTGGGTTACAGGCAGTGGATGCCGATCCTCCCATTGACGAAACTGCACCCTCTCTTGACGAAGTCAGAGAGGCTGTAGCAAAGTTGAGGCAAGTTGAGGGGGGGAAAGGCAGCTGGTGTTTGTAATATCAGTGCGGAGCTCCTCAAAGCTGAGGGTGAGGCCATGATCCGAGGGTTGCATGCTGTCCTGACTGCCGTGTGGCAATCAGGTACCATTCCTCCTGACTGGAAAAGGGGGTTGGTCGTCCCTATCTGGAAAGGGAAAGGGGACCGTCAGGACTGCAACAATTACCGCGGTATTACACTGCTCAGCGTACCAGGCAAGGTGCTTTTCCATCTATTGCTGACACGGATTCGCAGTCATCTGGTGAAGCATCAGAGACCTCAGCAGTCTGGGTTCACGCCTGGTAAGTCAACAACGGACCGTATCCTAGCGCTTCGTGTCCTGGTGGAACGCCGACGTGAGTTTCGACAGGGGATGCTTGCAGCCTATGTTGATCTCAAGAAGGCGTTTGACTCAGTGCATCGTGAGTCACTTTGAGATCTTCTGCGACTTCGAGGGACTCCTGCAAGGACTATTGGTTTGATAACTGGTCTGTATTCTGGGACTGAGAGTGCTGTGAAGTGTGGGGCAGGTGTATCCATCTTCTTTCCTGTGAATACAGGAGTGAGGCAAGGGTGCGTCCTTGCCCCAACACTTTTCAACGCTTGTATGGACTGGGTATTGGACAAGGTTGTAGATCAAAGTGATTGTGGAGCATCCATCGGCAACACCAAGATCACTGATTTTGTTTTTGCCGATGATGCAATAAGCTTTGCTGAGTCGCTAGAGGTCCTGGTGATGGCTCTCGAGGCGCTGCACGAGGAGGCATAGCCTTTGGGACTTGAGGTCTCCTGGCTCAAGACCAAGGTCCAGGTGTTTGGAGACTTACTAGATGAAGCAGTACAGTCTGTTCATGCGTGTGGCGAGGCCATTGAGGTCTTGGAAAGTTTTACATACCTTGGTAGCGCAGTCCATAATGACGGCGGGTCACGTCAAGAAGTCTTACGGCGGATTGGCATAGCCCACGGTGTTATGAACTCGCTCAGCGGGAGTATTTGGCGTTGTCGGTACCTGTGCAGGAGGACAAGGATCCGGATCTTCAAGTCGCTTGTGATCCCTGTCTTACTCTATGGTTGTGAGACATAGACACTAAATAGTGACTTGAAGAGACGAGTCAATGCCTTTGGTAATAAGTGTCTTCGCAGAATCATGGGGTATCGCTGGGATGATTACGTGTCAAATCAGCGATTGCACCACGAGACTGAATCGAGGCCTATTACCTGCATAGTCCGTCAGCGCCAACTTCGGCTATATGGGCATGTGGCACGCTACCCTGAAACCGATCCTTCCCATCGGGTTGTATCTGTAAGAGACAATCCGGCGTGGAGGAGGCCAAGGGGGCGCCCATAAAGCTCGTGGCTGGGGCAAGTTAATGTTACTTGTCGAGAGCTGCTTGGTATGGGAAAGGAGCCTGCATGGGAACTCGCATGTGGTGACCCCCGGGAGTGGCGTCATAGGTTGGGCGAGGCGCCGCGCCCCCCGGCGTATGCCCTCAATGATTGATTGATTATAGCATGGAATGGCTATTTCAGATAATAAATGTTTATCTTTTGTGTTGAACCAACTCTCAGTGATACTGACGGTATCTGGCGTTTCGGCAACAACTTATGCTAATAATTCGTTACGCTTTAAAATAATGCTTCTGGCATTTGTGTAGAGTAATTTAAGTTACTTGATAGTTTTGGTAACCTTGCGTGAGGGTTTACCGGCAGGGTGTCTAGGGTCCACTGTTACAGTGCGCTTGATTAAGTTACTTTGATTAGTATTTGAGGAGGAGGAGGAGGAGGAGGAGAAGGAGGAGGAGGAAGAGGAGGAAGAGGAGGAAGAGGAGGAAGAGGAGGAAGTGGAGGAAGAGGACGAGGAGGAGGAGGAGGAGGAGGAGGAGGAGGAGTAGGAGGAGGAGGAGGAAGTGGAGGAGGAGGAGGAAGTGGAGGAAGTGGAGGAGGACGAGGTGGAAGAGAAGGAAATCTAAAGATAACTATTTCAAGTTTATTTACGACCTCCATTACCAAGGTCACTCATAAGTCATCACAAACACTGCACAAACGTCAAAATTCATTAAGAAGTTCCATGTGTGCACTACTTTAAGAGTTGAAATTATGAGTTTATGGCTTTTTTAATGCATTATTCATGTTGCCAGACACATCACTTAACTTTATTCGCTTAGCCAGTCTTATTAACCTGCCCTCGAGTGCCTACCAGACGCATATTCCCGAATTCTATGCGAGTATGTGGTTTCCGAGTAATAGAATTGTCTCAAAAATACCCTCATTGTGATTCCCACACAAATATACTTACAGAAGTCTAGGTAAACTAATCTACCGTAACCTAACGTAACCTAACCTGACGTGTTCAAGAATAAACGCGACATACTGTTCCAGAAAACGGGAAAATGCCACCGGACCGTCGTCCATCACGCAGTAGAAACTGCGAGAAAAACTGAAAGAAAAACTGCTGCCAGGGAATAGGGAAAGGGAGTTGGACCGTCAAGGCTCATGGACTACCCAAAAGACCTTGTGAAAGTGCCATTATTAGTCGATACGTGCCAGAGGAAGCTACTTAAGAACAAAATATAGAGGAAGAAAAAAAACCTTATTGATTTTTTTTTTAATATCAAAGGACTGGCCTAAGACAAAAAAAGTAAACCAAAAAAGTTTAAAAAAAAGTAGAACCGTGGGAAAAAAGTAACAAAAAAATTAAAACAGTAGGAAAAAATTTAAAAAAAAAGGAAACCGTAGGAAAAAAGTAACAAAAAACGTAAAACAGTAGGAAAAAAGTAGCAAAAAAAGTAAAACAATAGGAAAAATGTAACAAAAAGTAATACAGTAGAAAAAAAGTTACAAAAACCCCGAAAATGTCTCATACATAATCATCCTTCGTTTTTTTTTCAATTTCTTATATTTTTTTTCATAAAGATTCCTTGC
>JACEEZ010015460.1:62500-73829 GCA_016584305.1 Chionoecetes opilio | reverse complement strand
TAGCGCTTACTATCCTTGTCTCAGTACCTACCCTTTGTTTAGCCACACAGCACGATATGCATGAAGGAAACTCAGTCATACTTTGGAAAAGGGAAAAAAGGAGTTAAGTGATTCCCAGCACAACACCCAGATCACCAGGATGGTGCAAAACCTTGCTGCTGCTTAACGCTACCTTAACAAAAGAAATATTTGGGAACCATTATTTCTAGTTGTGGCCTCAAGTTTTGATTACATTCTTCATTTTCAGCCCTAAGTTGATTTGGCCTCTTGTATGGCCGGGGTACTAAAAAATCATTTGAGTGTGTGGAAATGTTTTTTTTCCCTTTTACTTAGTTCAAAGATGATTTGATTTGACTGTTAGGAGAGAGAAGTGACTCTCAATGTTGTGTGCACCGGTTATTTTGAGAGTCTGTGGCAAACGAGCAGGGCCCAGAAGGGTACCAAATCTGAAACTTACAGTCCTGGCAAAGGTGGGCTAGGGGACGCCCCTGAGGCTGGCATGCAGGGAGGTGTGGGGGTGGCCCATGCGGGAGGTGTGGGGTGTGGATGAGGAGGTGTGGGTGTGGCATGCAGGGGGGGTGTGGGCGGGGGTTGGGGTGTGGCATGAGGAGGTGTGGGGTGTGGCATGTAGGAAGGGTGTGGGGTGTGGCATGAGGGAGGTGTGGGTGTGGCATGGGGGAGGGTTGGGGGTTTGGCAGTAGGAAGGTGTGGGGTGTGGCATGAGGAAGGTGTGGGTGTGGCATGAGGGAGGGTGGGGTGTGGCATGCAGGGAGGTGTGGGTGTGGCATGAGGGGGGTTTGTGGGGGGTGGCATGCAGGGGAGGTGTGGGGGGGTGGCATGCCGGAGGGTGTGGGGTGTGGCATGTAGAAGGGGGGTTTGGGGTGTGGCATGCAGGGAGGTGTGGGGTGTGGCATGTAGGAAGGGGGTGGGGTGTGGCATGCAGGGGGGGTGTGGGGTGTGGCATGCAAGGAGGTGTGGGTGTGGCATGCAGGGAGGGTGTGGGGTGTGGCATGTAGGAAGGAGGTGTGGGGTGTGGCATGCAGGGAGGTGTGGGGTGTGGCATGTAGGAAGGAGGTGTGGGTGTGGCATGCAGGGAGGTGTGGGTGTGTGCATGTAGGAAGGAGGTGTGGGGTGTGGCATGTAGGAAGGTGGGTGGGGTGTGGCATGTAGGAAGGAGGGTGGGTGTGGCATGTAGGAAGGAGGTGTGGGTTTTGCATGTAGGAAGGGGGTTTTGGGGGGCATGTAGGAAGGAGGTGTGGGGTGTGGCATGTAGGAAGGAGGTGTGGGGTGGGCATGTAGGAAGGATGGTGTGGGGTGTGGCATGTAGGAAGGAGGTGTGGGGTGGGGCATGTAGGAAGGAGGTGTGGGGTGTTGGCATGTAGGAAGGAGGTGTGGGGTGTGGCATGTAGGAAAGGGAGGGTGTGGGGTGTTGGCATGTAGGAAGGAGGTGTGGGGTGTGGCATGTAGGAAGGAGGTGTGGGGTGTGGCATGTGGGAAGGAGGGGGTGGGGTGTGGCATGTAGGAAGGAGGTGTGGGTGTGGCATGAAGGAAGGAGGTGTGAGGGTGTGGCATGTAGGAAGGAGGTGTGGGGTTGGCATGTAGGAAGGAGGTGTGGGTGTGGCATGTAGGAAGGAGGTGTGGGGTGTGGCATGTAGGAAGGAGGTGTGGGGTGTGGCATGTAGGAAGGAGGGGTGTGGGCGTGGCATGTAGGAAGGAGGTGGGGGGTGTGGCATGTAGGAAGGAGGTGTGGGGTGTGGCATGTAGGAAGGAGGTGTGGGGGGCATGTGGAAGGAGGTGTGGGTTGTGATGTAGGAAGGAGGTGTGAGGTGTTGGCATGTAGGAAGGAGGTGTGGGGTGTGCATGTAGGAAGGGGTGTGGAGGGTGGCATGTAGGAATGAGGTGTGGGGTGTGGCATGTAAGGAAGGGGGTGTGGGGTGTGGCATTGTATAAAGGGAAAGGTGTGGGGTGGCATGTAGGAAGGGGGGTGGGGTTGACATGTAGGAAGGAGGTGTGGGGTGTGGCATGTAGGAAGGAGGTGTGGGGTGTGGCATGTAGGAAGGAGGTTTGTGGGGTGTGGCATGTGGGAAGGAGGTGTGAGGTGTGCATGTAGGAAAGGGGTGTGGGGTGGCATGTAGGAAGGAGGTGTGAGGTGTGGCATGTAGGAAGGAGGTGTGAGGTGTGGCATGTAGAAGGAGGTGTGGGGTGTGGCATGTAGGAAGGAGGTGTGAGGTGTGGCATGTAGGAAGGAGGTGTGGGGTGTGGCATGTAGGAAGGAGGTGGGGGGTTTGTGGCATGTAGGAAGGAGGTGGGGGGTGTGGCATGTAGGAAGGAGGTGTGAGGTGTGGAAATGTAGGAAGGGGGGTGTGAGGTGTGGCTTGTAGGAAGGAGGTGTGGGGTGTGGGCATGTAGGAAGGAGTGTGGGGTTGTGGCATGTAAGAAGGAGGTGTGGGGTGTGGCATGTAGGAAGGAGGGTGAGGTGTGGCATGTAGGAAGGAGGTGTGGGGTGTGGCATGTAGGAAGGAGGTGTGGGGTGGCATGTAGGAAGGAGGTGTGGGGTGTGGCATGTAGGAAGGAGGTGTGGGGTGTGGCATGTAAGAAGGAGGTGTGGGGTGTGGCATGTAGGAAGGAGGTGTGGGGTGTGGCATGTAGGAAGGAGGTGTGGGGGTGGGGCATGTAGGAAGGAGGTGTGGGGTGTGGCATGTAGGAAGGAGGTGTGAGGTTGGCATGTAGGAAGGAGGTGTGGGTGTGGCATGTGGGAAGGAGGTGTGAGGTTGTGGCATGTAGGAAGGAGGTGTGAGGTGTGGCATGTAGGAAGGAGGTGTGGGTTTGGCATGTAGGAAGGGGGTTTGTGGGGTGTGGCATGTAAGGCAAGGTTTTGGGTTGTGGCTGTAGGAAGGGGGTGTGGGGTGTGGCATGTAGGAAGGAGGTGTGGGGTGTGGCATGTAGGAAGGAGGTGTGAGGTGTGGCATGTAAGGAAGGAGGTGGAGGTGTGGCATGTAGGAAGGGGGTTTGTGGGTTGTGGCATCAGGGAGGAGGTGTGGGGTGTGGCATGTAGGAAGGAGGTGTGGGGTGTGGCATGTAGGAAGGAGGTGTGGGGGTTGTGGCATGTAGGAAGGAGGTGGGGGGGGTTGTGGCATGCAGGGAGAGGGTGGGGTGTGGCATGTAGGAAGGAGGTGTGGGGTGTGGCATGTAGGAAGGAGGTGGGGGGTGTGGCATGTAGGAAGGAGGTGTGGGGTGGGGCCCATGTAGGAAGGAGGTGTGAGGTGTGGCATGTAGGAAGGGGGGTGTGGGGTGTGGCATGTAGGAAGGAGGTGGGGTGTTGGCATGTAGGAAGGAGGTGTGAGGTGTGGCATGTAGGAAGGAGGTGTGGGGTGTGGCATGTAGGAAGGAGGTGTGGGGTGTGATCCTTCATAAGTGTTTTTATTGTTTTTTTCCTTCCTTCCTTCCTCTCATTCTCTTTTCTTTCTTTGTCTCTCTATTTCTGCTCTTTTCTCTTATTTTATTTCCATATTTTGACTCTCTCTCTCTTCTCTCTCTCTCTCTCTCTCAGCAACAAGTAGTGGCGGGGGAGGAAGGATAAAATGGACTCTCCCTTTCTTCCTCCTCCTTATTCTTGTGTTTCAGGGAGCAGCTGGTGACTAACATAGCAGAGCAGGAGCGGCTCGGGCGTCTGCTGCGGGAGGACCAGAAGACCGTGAAGGACTTGGTGCAGACCTCGGCCAAGCAGCTGGGCATGTGGAGGGATGTTGTGAAGTGAGTGTGTGATAATGATTGGAATGGACTCAGTCGTCAGGTAGTTAGTGCGGAGTCAATAGGGAGCTTTAAAAGGAGGCTGGATAGTTTCATGGATGGGGATGCAAGGTGGGTGTAGGTAGTGTTAAGTAACAAGAACTACCACGTGTAGGTCTCACAGTCTCTTATTGCTTCCGTATGTTCATATGTTCTTATTCATCACTGCCCCCTCTTACCTCTCCCTCAGACTGCTGGAGGTGAAGCAGAAGTGTCTTGAGGCGGCGAGGAGCGGCGCGGGCGTGGTGACCCGAAGCAGCGGCGGGGAGGCCTTAGTGCTGACCTAGCTCACACGCTCTGCTCATCTTGAACGCCCTGCTGCTGATCCAGGATGCTGACTAACTCTTGCTGACTTGCTGACCTTAAAAAGATGAAGGAAACCAGCGCTGTGGCATCAGGAGTCAAGAGCACCCAGAGAGCAATGCGTGTTAATGTGATATCTTAAATCTACCTGTCATAAAAACCTCACGTTCCTTCCCACCATAAAGAACACCACTGAACACCACTCCTCATGTCTTATAGTGCCATAAAGAACACCACTGAACACCACTCCTCATTTCTTATAGTGCCCTAAAGAACACCACTGAACACCACTCCTCATTTCTTATAGTGCCCTAAAGAACACCACTGAACACCACTCCTCATTTCTTATAGTGCCCTAAAGAACACACTGAACACCATCCTCATTTCTTATAGTGCCCCAAAGAACACCACGAACACCCCTCCTCATTTCTTATATGCCCATAAAGAACACCACTGAAAAACCACTCCTCATTTCTTATAGTGCCCTAAAAGAACACCACTGAAAACCACTCCTCATTCTTATAGTGCCATAAAGAACAACACTGAACACCACTCCTCATTCTTATAGTGCCATAAAAAGAAACACCACTGAACACCACTCCTCATTTTTATAGTGTAAAGTTTATTGCACGTAAACCCGATCAGTCACACACTTCCATTTCCTCCGGGCACCCAATCCCTACATGAGGTTTTCTTGCCTATGTCTTGACTGTATCCTTGTATGCAGGTGTCCCAGCAATGTCAGAGTGGGTTGTAAGGATGCTTGCCCTATCAACATTCCCACCACGGATGCCTTCCCCTCTGTTACTCCTTCTATACTTTTATGCATTAATTACTGTTAGTTTCTTTTATCTGTTGTTTTGAAAGCCAGTTCTACTTGACTTGAATTCTATTTTTTGTCCTATCTTGTGGAGGCTGCTTCGAGGAGACTGGTACATAGTTTTTGCTGTATTTTTCCGAGTCTTATTTATTCAATGATAATTGAAAATATTGATCTTTCACACCTGCAACTAAATAAACTCCCGAAAAGAAAATATTAATTATAGAAGGGCAGACCCGAAAGTCATCAAGAATACTATACACTGGTATAATTCAATTTTTTTCTTCTCTAAAATCCCAATTAGGAAGACTAGCCGCAAAGAGCCGCCCTCCCCGGGCGGACTTTTTTGGCTAGCTCCTGCGGAGGGCTATTGTGTTGGCCTTCGGCCCACCAAACACGGACTCTCCAAGATATCCCCTTCTAACTCCTGAAATCATGGTGTATGAAATTGGTATGTATTCCCCCCCAGTTCACTCACCCATTACCCATCACCCCCCACCCATTTTCACTACCCATTACCCATCACCCCCCCCATTCACGTCACCCATTACCATCACACATCCCATTCCTCACTCCATTACCCATCACCGCCCCACCTATTCCCTACACCCATCACCCATCACCACCCACCCATCACCCCCAACCATCACCCCCACCCATTCACTCACCCTCACCCCCACACCATTACCCATCCACCCACCCTTCACTCACGCATTCCCATCACCCTAATCACAGGTATCCCTCAATTCTCGCAACCCACTTTTTTTCACAATTTACGCTATAGGCTCTAAAAAAAAAAAAAAAGAAAGTGATCGGATCATCTCATCATTGGGGCTTAAAACCTTCCTGGTCACCCGTTTCCAAAATGTGCCATATGAGGTGATTGCGCCACGGGGGGCGGAACTATACCAACACCACACACACACACACACACACACACACGAGACGCAGACGACAGACAGACAGACACACTTTCGCTTTTATATTTACCATTACCCATCACCCCCCAACTATTCCCTCACCCATCACCCATCACCCCAACACTCACCCCCCACCCATTCACTCACCCATCCCCCACACCCATTCCCATCACCCCACCCATTTCACTCACCCATTACCCATACACCCTACATCAGGTTTCTCAATTAGAGAGAACTGAACTCGAGAAATGCAGTGGTCGCTGGCATTTTAACTCAAAGGTGTTGGTCTACTGTGTTTTTGGCTCCGCGACTAATAATTTTTTCATAATTTAATTTCGGCGATAAACATGTTCAACCGCATTTTGAAATACCAAAAATATAGTTCCTTCTGTTGTTCTACTAATTATAATGGATGACATTCATTACGATGGACTTTCTTAATAGCAATTTTACTGCAAATTACTCGCCTCGAGTAGCAAGCTTATAATATTTTTAACATGTATATTGTGGCATGTAAAATTTTGTGATGTTCACATGTTTTCTAAGACAGTACTGCTGCTCTGGCAAACGCTTTGTCCAACTCATAAGCAATGCCTTGAAAACGAAGAATAAGAATGCCGAATCGCTTGTTGGCTGCGACAATGTAGGTTTATAATTGTGGAGGGCGACACGCGCGCGGGGAGTGGTGGCGGGGAGATTGTTGCGGGGAGATGGAATCAAACATTGCCACTTCACGCATCGACTCATTGCACTTCCAGCTTTCTATCTGATGATACACAATAATCCAGGAAAATATGACTGCCTAGGTATCGATACTTTCTAAAACATACGTTATTGACTATACTAATATCATAGGTAACATTTTACCTCGCCTCCTCAACTATACCTCTTGGTTATTTGGTTAAATGCATGTTTTAACAGGACTCAGGCTTCTATAACAATAGACATAATAGAAGAAAATCGTTCTTAATTATAACTTTGTGTTTTAAGTGCAGTGGAATACGCCCATATTTTTCTTTCAAGTTGACCAACTTTTCACCAATTGTGAGTTCAAACTGCCAGCGCACTGCTTTCGGAGTTGCAGTTCTCTCACTAAAAAAAAATTCTGGCACCACTTTTTTTTTCTCACAATTAGCGCTAATAGGTTGCTAAAAAAAAAGAAAAAAAAAAGTATACGATCATCTCATTAATTGGGCTTCAAACCTTCCCCTGGTCAACCCGTTTTCCAAAATGTGCCATATGAGGTGATTGCGCACGGGGGGCGGAACCCTATACCATACCCGCCCCCCCACAAAACACACACACACACACACACCACACACACACAGACAGGCAGACGACACACTTTCGCTTACATTACCTTACCCATCCACCCCCACCTATTCCTCACCCGTTCACCCATCCCCCCACCCATCACCCCCACCATTCACTCACCCATAACCCCACACATTACCCATCACCCCACACCCATTCACTCACCCATTACCCTACATCAAGGTTTTCCCTCAAGTTCTGTCGCAACCCTCTTTTTTTTCACAATTATCGCTAATGAGGCTGCTAAAAAATAAAAAATAAATAAAGTGATCGAATCATCTCCTAGTGGGCTATACCTTCCGCCTGGTCAACTGATTTCCACAAATGTGCATATGAGGTGTTTGCGCCACGGGGGGCGTACCTATACCCACACACACAGACACACACACACACACACACACACACCAGACAGACACACTTTCGCTTATATTATTATAGGATACATCAGTATTTTAATTCGTATATAATGGTGTGTGGATGACCAAAATTACCTCACTTTCTTAACCTCTTGAGGCCGATCTTTCCTTTGCTATAAAAAATTGTCTGTTGTTAGCCATACAAAATTACGACAAGTAGCTTATATACCAATTTATTTAGTGGACAAGGGATACTAACAGGTTATATCTATAAAATGTTGCTTATATTCACT
Source organism: Chionoecetes opilio (assembly GCA_016584305.1). Lineage (NCBI taxonomy): Eukaryota > Metazoa > Arthropoda > Malacostraca > Decapoda > Majidae > Chionoecetes > Chionoecetes opilio. Next base: position 66,034 of record JACEEZ010015460.1, on the reverse strand, counting down.
AACAATCGTCTATGGTACCCAAATTACAATGGAATTTACCTTCTGGGTCTCAGGGGTTAAAAGCTAATGTAATGTAGTGCGTTTTCTATTAGTCGCAAAACAAATCTCCAGTCATGACAGTACAGTCCGCCTGATGACCTGGAAACTTTCCGTACAGAGATCAATGTTCCATCCACATAATATAACAACATATTACCACATCATAGAATACTACAGGAACTAAATCATCTAATATTTGTACAAGCGTTACATGAATGACGGAATGCAAACGTAGTGCAGTAACTATGGAGCGTCAAACAATAGACCTGAAATATTAACCTATTACAGATGCTTCAACGAAAAGTAACTTAAGCAAAAGATCTACTGAACCTATTTGGCATCCATAATCCCTCTTAAACCTTGAGGCCCAGAACGTAATTTCCATGTAATTTGGTATACCATAAGACGATTTAATAATTAATATACACCAATCTTTATATAGAATATGAACCCTGTTTAGTATTCTTTTCCACTATTTAGCATTGTTGGTATATTAAGCTCTTGTTCGAACGTCATGGCTACCGACATTAAATTTTTATATATTAAGGGAAGATCTGGCGTGAAGGTGTGTTAATATTATAAAACCATTATTCTTGGGCCTACTTTCAAATGCATAAGTTTTTTTATGTCATTATTTATAAGTTTGATCAAATGGTTTTCATAATACGTGAGTTCTCCATTCACAACTATATAACATACTAACATAGGAAGCGACAGAGGCTGGGAGACCTACACAGTGGGTTCCTGTTACTCACACTGGCTACAGCCACCTTTCATCCCCATCCATTAAATTGGTCCCTCAGCCTCCTTTATAAAACTCCTTCTATTCTATAAAACTATTCTCTAAAATCTGTCTAACTATTACTCTCTCCCTTCTACAGACTATTCCAACCTTCATTACAAACACACGCTGGAAGTTAGTATTTTAAACACATTACTGTTTGACCTGTACGTGGGGAAGAGAAGGCAAGTGAACCATAATTTATATTAAAAGGAAGGTGTAATTATCTATATCTGTTGTTCAGAATTGTGAGGCAAATTATAGTCTTTTTGGAGAGTTGAAAAAGCCTGACCCCTTACTGTTTTCAATCAATCAATCATTGGGCTACGCCGGGGGGCGGCGTCGCCTCGCCCACCTACGACGTCACTCCCGTGTCTCCACGCGCGAGTTCATGCAGCTCTTTTCCATCCAAGCAGCTCTCGACAAGAAACATCACTTGCCCCACCACGAGCTTGTGGCGCCCCCCTTGGCCTTCCTCCACGCCGGATTGTCTCTTACAGATACAACCCGATGAGGAATCGTTTCAGGGTAGGTGCCACATGCCCATATGCCGAAGTTGGGCTGACGGACTCTGCAGTATATGGCCCTCGATCAGTCTCACGGTGCAATATCCTGATATTGACCACGTAATCATCCCAGGATACCCCATGATTCTGCGAGCACACTTTTAACCAAAGGCATTGATTCGTCTCTTCAAGTCACTATTTAGTGTCCATGTCTTCACAACCATTAGAGTAAGACGGGATCACAAGCGACTTGAAGATCCGGATCTTTGTCTCCTGCACAGGTGACCGACACGCCAAATACTCCGCTGAGCGAGTCCATAACACCGTGGGCTATGTGCCAATCCCGCGTAAGGATTCTTGACGTGGACCCGCCGTCATTATGGACTGCGCTAAACTCAAGGTGCATGTAAAACTTTCCCAAGTCTCAATGTTCCTCGCCACACCATGAACAGACTGTACTGTGCTTTGCATCTAGTAAGTCTCCAGACACTGGACCTTGGTCTTGAGCCGGAGCCTCAAGTCCAAAGGTTTGCTCCTCGCGGAGCGCTCGAGAGCCATCACCAGGAACTCCAGCGACTCAGCAAGATTACTGCCTCCTCGGCAAAAACACACAAGATCAGTGTCTTGGTGTTGCCGCCGGATGCTCCACAATCACTTTGTATCTACCACTTGTCCAATCCCAGTCCATTAAAGCGTGGAAGTGATGGGTCAAGGACGAACCCTTGCCTCCCTCTCTGTATTAACAGGGAAGAAGCTGGATACACCTGCCCCATAACTGTCACATCACTCTCAGTCCCAGAATACAGACATTTTTATCAAACCAATATCTTGTAGGAATCCTCGAAGTCGCTGTTTGCTGACTACTATTTTGATGCCAGGAGAAAGGGAATAGTACTCTTCTTCTAATGTCAGCTGTATTTTATCATAGTTAACCATATTAATCAGGTAAGACATAGGCATAACTTTCGCTGAGACCTTAAGATAGAATGGAATTTTTCGCCTCGTTAAATAAAATAGAGTATAGTGATGGAGTCGAAGGGCGGCTGTGGGGTCATCCTTGGTCGTTAGTGTGAATGTGTTGAGGTGGCACATGTTACAGGTGTGTGTGTGTGTGGGGGGGGTTGTGTGTGTGTGTGTGTGTTTTGTGTGGCGCATGTGTTGTCTGCGTTGTGTGTGACATTGTGCCGTGTGTGTTGTCCTGTGTGTGCATGTGGGTTTGTGGTGTGTGTGCTGTGTGTTGTGTGTGGTGCATGTGTGTTGTGTGTGACAGTGTGTGGTGTGTTTGTGTGACTGTTTGTGTGTTTGTGGGTGAGTTTTTTTTTGTTTTTGTGTGTGTGTGTGTGTGTGGTTGTGTGTGTGGTGTGGTGTGTGTGTGTGTGTGTGTGTCGGATTATGACAGTTGGTAATGGTTAGAATCGAACAGTAGCTATATACTATGCGTATTATATAAGCCCGTCTACGAAACTAACAGTGGGCACCTTGGTTTTTGAGCATCCCATGATAACGGCGAGTACCCGAAAATGATAGTGGTAGACGCCAACAACTGAAGCACCATCCCTGACCGAGGCAGTTTCATGAGGAGCTATATATTCGGGCGTGGCACGTGAGCTACATCCAGGGCCCATACTTATAAGATTTAGGATTCGTCTAGACTCGCTCGAGTCCTAAATAGGCGGCCGGCGTCCTAATCATTTCGAGCGCATCTAATCGCTAGACTCGTCCTAATTTCGAGGTTTGGCTAGGACAGGGTGTGAGGTGTCCTAGCGAGCAGGGCGGCGGCTAAGACTCGGCCCTAAGACGTAAACATGGAGTGCTCCCCCACGGATCCTGAGAACTTTTTCGTGACGATAGATGTATGGACGAACTTGTTGATAATAACATAATCAAGCGATACCGGGGGGGGGGGGGGGGGGGGGATGGGCCGAGAGGGATTATATATGTGACAGACTAGTGGGGATGTAATTAAAGCAACAACTGAAAAAAAAATACGGCGATCAGTGCATGACAAGTCACAGTGTGTTATTATCACTTTTTGAGGTATTCGGTTCCTCTGCCTTGATATCATGTCTCGTGATCCAGATTGAGTGCATCCCACCAAACTGTGATGAAGAATGGTAATCATGTTGAGAATAAATCGATTAGAGTAGGCTCACTATAAATAAAAAATTTTAAAAATTGAATGAAGTCGTGATTTATTTAAGCCATGGT
>JACEEZ010015460.1:42500-57500 GCA_016584305.1 Chionoecetes opilio | reverse complement strand
CAGGCATAAGCACAGCCTTCTTCAACATCACAGAGACCCCTCATGTCAGGTGCTTCTACTCCGGGAAGCAAATCATTGTTCGCCTAGCGGACACTGAAGACTACACCAACCACACTAACAAAACAAACACACGGAAACTCGTGGACAACGGGTTCCACTTGGTGGAATCCGTGCAAGCCCGGATTGCCAGAACCATCATGGCCTTCCGGGTCTGTCAAACACTTAGTCCGGTAGCCATGGCGCTGCACCTTGTTTTGTTGGATAAAGTTTTTTTTTTGCTGTTTCTTGTAGCTTGGGGGTACCTCTTCAAAATACTGAAGGGTGCCCAGTGGGCACCTTTGGGCATTTTGAGATATTAACCCCATAAACACCAAAATCACAAAAGAAACGTGATTGCATATTATTGCATGGAAAATACTTAAATCAAATGCCTCTAACCTGTTATCTACAATGAATTATTAATAAAGCAGTTCCTGTATTCCATATAATACAGTATTTTCTGCCCTCTAGCCATTTATGAAACTTATTAACTTATTTTCACAACACTTTGGTGAGAATCACACTGGGAAATATATGTGTATTAACTCATGTTTACATTTTCTTTACAGATTTGGTTATGGATCCAGTGCCCGAGGAGGTTTACTTTCAGTTGTGGAAGTTCAACTGCCAAGCAAAGAAAGAAAAATTGAAACCTGTAAAAGCAGTCAGAATAAGGAACATTATCCAGTGTAGTAAGATATACGGCGATGAAAAATACTTTGAGCTTCAAGAATCATTAGATGATAACAATGACATTATATTGAAATGTCATAAAAGTTGTGTGTCATGTTACACCTCAAAGGTACACATTGAACGGCACAAACATAAGAGGGGCGCAGAACCTGATTCCAATGTCCCTTTCAAGGTGACCAGGCGCTCACATTCGGGAGGTTCAGCTGAATGTTTTGATTTTAAAAGGCACTGTGTTTTTTGTGGTGAGTTTTGCAATCTTAATGCTGACAAGAAACACCCATCTAGATGGAGGGAGGCATATCTATTCAGAGAAATGGAAACCAAGGCATCTCTCTTGGATGTTTGTGGGAAGCGAAATGAGGATGTTGCGCAAAGTGTCCAACTCCGTCTTCAGGGGGCACTGAGTGATCTGCCTGCTGCAGATGCTCGGTACCATGCTGACTGTCGACAAAGATTTCTCTCCTTTCGGTCACTCCTAGGGCAGGCTCCTACTTGTAGAATCACCGAGGACACTGATGAAGATCACCCCTTTGCATCAGTTGTAGAGAAGATGACAGCTGATCGATCAAGAATGTGGAATTCTATTGAACTGCTTGCAGCCTATACAGAGCTTAATGGAGATAGGCTTTCAAGGAGGACCCTCATTCAGAAACTGCAGCAGACATTTGACAGTGAGCTCATAGTGCTATCCTCACCTGGCATTGCTGATATCATTGCTTTTCGTAGTTGTGCCTCGCAGACTCTCAGACTTGTGAATGTAGACGAGGATGACTCGGAGAGTATTGCAATGAAAGCTAGCAAGCAGATCATTCAGGATGTGAAAAACATGGACATGGACAAGGGACACTACAACATTAGCATTAGTAAGGACATTATCAAAGAGTCAGTGAGTGACTTCCTGTTGATGCTGTTGACAAAGGTGTCTCCCAGACTAGATAATACCCTCCCTGCACTGCTCATAGGCTCAATTGTCACAAGTACTCTCAAGTCCCAGGCAACTTGTTTGCAAGTAGACCTAGCAGAAAAGATGGTGGAGTCGAAGAAACTCATCAACACAGCATTGTACTCCTATGGTGTGTGGCTGTTCATACACAGAGTATCGCAGGTTCAGAAAATCTGCATCTCAGGCAGCCGTAGCAGATCTGAAGTTATCTGGCATATGTAATGCTGGAGATGGCTTAGTTCAGGCTATTGTTGATAACTTCGATGCTGATATATCCTCGCAGAATGGGAAGCAGTCCACACATTCTCTGGCTGTCCTTCTCACACAGTACTCCCAGACCCCAGAAAAGGGTAAGGAGCAAACAAATCCAAAGATCAACAGGATCCCTAAAGATTCACCAGATGTTCCATATGACGTAGACATCCACCGATACCAGGGACCCAAACAGCCTCCAATGCCACCAGATAGAGCCACAAAGGTCGTCTGCTCCCTGAAGTCACTCACTCAACAAGCAGTCGCGGTTAGCAGAGCTTCAGAGGCCGACCTCAGTTTTCTACAGGACGTTCTTACTCAAGACAACTGCCCAGAATTCCATGGATACAATACAAAACAAAGCAGGGAGCAGGGCCATCTCCCTCAGGCCAAGACAAAAATGCTTTATTTACCTCTGATTGACATGAAGCCATCGGATCCTGATACGACGATGACCGCCATGACCAGAGTCCAAGAGCTCACATCTGAAACTGGACAGGATTTCAGTGTGCTGACATGCGACCAGCAGCTGTATCGGGTTGCAGTGCAAGTGAAATGGGCCCACCCGGAGAAGTTCAAATACATGCATTTACGTCTCGGAGGGATGCACGCACTGATGAGTTTTGTTGGAGCAGTTGGTTCACTGATGGCTGAAAGTGGGCTCTCCACTGTCCTGTCAGAAGTCTTTGGAGGGGTTGCTAAGATGTTGGCTGGGAAGAAGTTCCCTCAGAATGTACGAGCCCTACGAATGATGGCGGAGGAGGTGTTAAAGAGCCTGATCGCAGATGACAACTTTCAGACAGCTGATGACCTGAGGAGAGCCTTGGATCACATAGCCAGCCAGAGCAGGACAGCCAAACTTTGGGTTGAGGTGTTGGTGAAGCCAGTGTTGCTGATGGTATCCTACATTCGGGCCGAACGTGAGGGTGACTGGCTCCTCCATCTGAACACATTCCGGAAGATGCTTCCCTACTACTTTGCAGCCGGCCATGTCAACTACGCCAGGTATGGCCTCTACTACCTCCGCTCCATGGAACAACTTCCTCCACATGTCCAAAGCTATTTCATCCAGGGACAACATGTCACGAGACACATCAGCAGAATATGGAATGGCCTGTGGAGTGACCAGTTCATCGAGTCCGCCTTCATGAGGTATGGTCACAGTGCGGTAGGGATCATTGGCATAACCCTGAAGACAGAGGCACTGAAGATCTGGGCACTGAGCCGCCACATCGCTGCAAGATCGAGTCAGATATGAAGGAGATGGAAGAGGAGACAATACATCCAAAGTTCAGCTATAATCACAAGAAGAGAGTAAAGCCAAGGTTATAGCAGATGCCAAAAGACAGGGCTGGACTTCGCCAGAGACTGGATACCTGCCTCCATCCTTTGGAACCACATGATCATCCATCAGAAAGCATCATGAACATCACAAGTGGGAAGATAGCCCCAGCATCTGTTAATGTAGACAATGCTGTACTGATTGGAGAGACAATGTTGAAAGATTTTGAAGTGACCTGGCCAGAGGGATTTTACAGTACCATCCCAAAGAAAGCAAAGACAATGGCAATAACTATGAAATCCATCCAAGTTGACGACTCCAAAATGTATGACCTGAATGTCATCTACTCAAGAGTCATCGCACTGTTCTCTAGTGACCGCAGTGTTGATGTTGAAGGATGTTCTCGCTACGAGCTGGCACCAGTTCCAAACTGCCATGTTCACCAGAGGAAGGAATGCGGCGTGTAAATTAAAGTCCACACTGAAGAAGTCATGTAGTTGCATGTTTTTCTCTGGTTCGTTTCAATGTGAGTTGGAATGAAGTTAATTTAGTTTAATTCTCCACTGAAGCAAAATATTTGTTAGTTATAACTTCTAACGATGAAATGATTTTTATTTAATATAGTCCGGCCGCTAAGGACCAGATTTCAAGAGGATGGGGACATGCCGGATAAAAGCACCAAATTTTGTTCAGGCATTCTACAGGGTCCTAGCTATGATTTTGAGAGGGGAGACAAACGATCCAATTACTCAGAAGCCTCTATGAACCATTTTTTTGTGATAACGGCTAATTTTCACTTAGAAAAATCTTGATGAAATCAAGATTCGCCTTTAATGGCAAAAGAAATATTCCGTATATGCAATACATCCACTAGTTTGTTATTTTTTCATCCCTTCTTATACTTCAAGATCACACTTTTCAAATTTTTACCAGGACAACCGTTCTATTACAATGGAATTTAGGCTTACATGTATGACCATGAATTACTTACGTACATGTACTTAGTTAGGATGCAACAATGTCTGCTAACCTGTTTTGTTTTGTGTGTTGCAGATTTTGAAGAGCCCCAGTCCTCATCTGTGATGGATTGGTCAGCGTGTGCAGTCTGCCAGAAGAAAACCTCTGAGCCACTTCGCTGTCCCTTAAATGCACATGGAGCGGACAAGTCGGCGCCAGCTGTCTATGGATCTTTCCTGGAGAAAGTGACTCAGTTCAGAGAACTCAACGCTCTGCCAGTGCCTCTTGCATTTGGTGCCTGCCACAGACGTGGATGAGTTGATCAGGAATCATGCACAGTGGCACAAAATCATGTCACGACCAATTCAACACACAGAAACTGGCAAGGCGAAGAAGCGAGGGAGAGATAGCACTTCCTGCTCCAGAAGACCGATGCCGTCGTCCACGCAAATGTTTCGACAAGACCAGCTGCATATTTTGCACCAAAGAAGATGGACTCCTGCATGAGTTCAAAACCCTAGGGGCAGATGACAATGTTAGGTCAATGGCCCGAGATCTGTTTGGATTCAGATTTGTTGACACAGGATTGAAGGTGTCGGTGACTCATTGCACTGGAGGCCAAGTACCATCTTGCTTGCTTGGTTGGACTGCGGAATCGTCACCGGTCCCTGATCGGAACAGGGAAAACCTACAGGATGCCAGTAAACCAGACAAGAAAGCCCGAGCAAGAGCATTTGCTGAGCTGGTCACTTACATAGAGAATGAAGTGGAAGAAGGCACATTGCTCTTCAAGTTTGCTTCCCTACGGCATCTCTACGAAAGTCGTCTTGCTGACTTTGGCATCAGGAGTGAAGTCAAACAAAGTTCGCTTTAAAGAGCAAATCCTGAAGCACTTTCCATATTCACAAGAGCAAAGTGATGGAAAAAATGTGCTACTTGTCTTTGAAAAAGGCAATGCAACAAATGCTGAAACAGGCCATGGAGACTGACTATGAAGGAGATGCACTAATTTTGGCAAAAGCTGCCAGGATTGTGCGAGAGGACATCTTTCGTTCCTGTGGTTTCAACTTCAGTGGCTCCTTTTCCCCCTGACTGCCAGAAGAACTCTGTTCCAGCCAACCTCAAGAGTATGGTGACCATGCTGATGAAAGGAGCTGACTTGAAAGATCAGGACTGCACAGATTCCCAGGCCTGTCTCACTGCCTCACAGATCATACTCTTCAACTGCAAAAAGAGAGCCAGAAGAGACAAGCAAAATACCAAGCAGTCGATCACGGACATTCGTTGGAAATGAGCCACCCTACACCTTACAAATTGGCCTGAACCTCCACACGCAGACTAGGTCAAGTCCTGGGTTCCTGTCTGGAGCTCGCAGCCTGCGGCAGCAAAGGCTGTAAGTGAACTTGTGAAGTGTGCCTGCAAAAGTGCTGCAGGTTGTGGCGGGAGATGTTCATGCAAGAAAGCCAGCTGGAAATGCACCGAACTGTGCAGCTGCAAATGTGAGAAGGTAGACACATAATTACAATTATGAATCATACCTGCATTGTGATACTTGGTGCTTAACAAAGACATGGCATTCCTGCAGCTGTACAGGAAGAACATGATTGTTGTATAATGAGCTTAATGAATACTTATTTTTCATAATGCACCGTCAGTAGATAACCACTGTCATTTTTGAATTGCAAGGAGTATGTTTTAATCGTGTTCTGCTAATAAACTACATGGCATTTCGCGATGTCCGCAGGGGAGTTTAAAGTCGAATAAATATTGAATTTATGTTTTTTTTGACAGCCATATTGGAATATTTGTTCTGGAGTATTAAATAATAATAATAAGATAACTTGCATCCAATAAACATTATCCTTATGACTATTCCTTTAAAAAACCATTTTTACCCTAATTTCCACATGCGGAAATGTCAAAATAATAAAGAAGCGTTCCTTATAGCCATCTGAGTGATGGGATCATTTGTTCTCCCCTCTCAAAATCATAGCTAGGAGCCTGTAGAGTGCCTGAAAAAATTTTGGTGCTTTTATTCCCGGCATGTCCCCATCATTTCACTAAGCTGCCGGACTAATAGGGAAATGCTGCCACCAGTCCAAGCGGATGATCCTATTGTCTACCCCTTGAACACGTTTGTGAAATATGAAGATTATGGTAGTTATGGAGATATTATTAATGCACCAAATAAGGCTGAAACTCTTTGGGAAGACGTGAATAAATATTTCCTCAGCAGAGAAATATCACCTGGGGTATAGCGAAAAAAAAACCTCCTACTTTGACTGAATTGGTTTATTTTATACGAAACGGATACTCGTTCCTTAAGCATATTTTATGTTGCCTGGTTGATCCTCACAGTGAGGATAGCTACCTGAAGAGTCATAACCTGTCCTAACTGATTTGAATTATATTTCCTAAGGCCTTGTGCCTCTAATCACATACAGATAAACACCTAAGATATACATTGGAAAATATAGGGAAGGGGAAGTGGTGGAGTAATAGAAACTAGTTTTGGGAGCTTGCGACCATGTGGAATCACACGCTGCCACTGGTACAATTTCCACAACGCGTGGCATTAAGGGGCAAGTGAGACGAAATCCGCTTAACACTTATACAATCATTTGTGGTTACCTATTCAGATTCACGATCACTCAGATTCACCTATGATGTGATATATATATAGAAATAAATATTATATCCCCCTAACACAAGGGAATGGGGGGGGGGGGGGGAGGGGGGGGGGGTGGGACACACACAACCAGAATGTCTTATTTACCTTGTAGGGAGCAAGGAAGGAGGAACGAAGGACTCCCGCGGTTTAATTAGTATTTTGGAGACAAGAGCCAGAGGCAGAAACCCAAAACGGCTGAAAATCTTTTCGCAAGAGACCGTTCACTCAAACACAGGATTTAACCACCACATGACTTCCCCCACTGATGGGAAGTGAAGAACTTTCCTCAAAGGTAGTAATATAATATAAACCAAGAAAACACCTCTTAATTTGATGCGAAATAATTTAATTCTAAAGACATCTACGTGTTTCTCGCCCTAGAATAATAATAACGTCAAACTTAAGAAAGCTCTCCTCCATTGGTTTGAGGTTGAGGGAGAAAGTTTCCGCGATATCCCAGCCCATGAGAGAATGAAAAGGGGGCGGGGCTTAAGGATGAAGAAGGGAAAGACATAGATGCGGGGTGGTCCAACGTACGGTCGGGGGTACTATTTTCACGATTGGAATATTCCTTGGGAGTTGGAGGAAATTTCCACTCTTTTCCTTTCCCAACCGTCCCGTGGCTTCACCCAGCCCAGAATAAAACTAAAAAACAGGAGTTTGCTACAACATGTCATATAAGAGGTATAATATGCTGTCATTACAACACGTTTATATAATTTCCTCCGGGTGAATTAATTGTTAACATCAAATTAACTACTTATTGACCCTCGGTTCCCTTTTACCTTGAAAGCTTTGTCAAGAGGATGTGTGTGAATGGGACGGTATTTATTGGTAAATTTTTTTTTCTGAGCTATTCTATCATTCTGGAATGGTTATTGTCGTATATATACCTCATGGGTATACAGGAATGTGCATAAACACATCATAGACCACGTATATTACCAGTGGACTTGGCTTATGGTTGTCGATACCTGGACTGTTGTGGGTGCGCACGGGAATATAGCGGCCGTCGGCACAAGAGGGCCCGAAGTCGGAGGGCCGCTCGGATTCATATTGTTATATAACGGATCATATAGACTTGGGTTTTGATCTGTATCTATGATATACTGTACATCTTCGGTAAATGTTTGTTCCTATAATATTTCAAATAAAAAACAGTAAAACAACGCTAACAGTACAATGCCATTAACGGAGACTATAAGAAATATTCAACAGGAAGAGAAGAAACGGGAAAGGGTGTGACTTAATATTCACTCACTTCAACTTTCGCCATTTAAAATTTGGCGAGTCAACTTTTATCTGAAGGGTATCAATAGAAACCGCAATTTTTATTAGCTTTCCATTGATATTATGTCGTTATCTCTGATAAATGATTAGAACCATAGCATAAATTAGCGTTAACCTAAATAAATAAAATCATCATCGGGGTAATTTTTCCCGATTGAAGAGGGTTATTTATTTAGGCAACGCTAATTTATACAGGGTACTAAATCATTTATTCAGAAAACTAAATAGTATATAGTAAAATAAATAACATCATCAATCGGGAAAAATTAACCGAATTGATTATTTCATTTTTTTATACTTGTCCTCCATCTCCCTCACATTGTCTCACCAGCCCAATAGTCTGTTTTTTTTGTTGCCCCATATCCTCGCCCTCACCGGCCACACGAGTTAACGCCCTCGTGTGTCCTTTCTGTCCCTCTAATACTAATTTTAAATCTTCTCTTTTCTCTTTTTCCCCCCCCCCCTATTACTTTTCCCCCCCTATCCTATCCTTCCAGTCTTATATCTTTTCTATATTATTTCTAAGGTGATTATTATTAGGCCGATGGTGGTGTGTGTTATCGAGGGCATGTTGACATCAAGAGGCGTATAGTGACACAGTTTGTAGACGTCTACGAACGTTGGGCGGCGGTTTTTGTAATGCAATTGAAAATTGCGCTTCCGGAAGGCTTCCGCAGGTCGCTCAGCAGAGCCTTCCGGAAGGCCTTGCTGCCAGCCCACGGGTTAAGGGAACCAAGCCCACACTGAAAATATTGAATGAAAAATTCATTTGCGGAATACAAAAAATCTAGTTGAAGTCATATAAATTATAAGATCTGTGTGCCCTTTGGGGGCAACACACTGGTATACTAGTTTTTTTCCAATAAGGATATTTAAAAGGGATTTTAAAAAACTCCCGCTACTCTTCCCCCGCTCTCTCCCTCCCCCCCACCCCAGCAACCAAGCGCGAAGCGCCCACTCCTCGTTGTTTAACATCAGTTTTATGACGATAAAATTATCAATTAGAATAATGCATTTTTTTGTTGAGGTTTCCTGCTGGATTTGAATGATTACTTATACGTCTGGCAATGCGTACGAGAATGTTAAACAGTTTAACCGGGAGAGCATATTAACAATACGACTCTAGTTTCGGTCAGGCTCCCCAAACCTCCCGCATTGGGCGCCTCCTCCCAGCCCGCCTTGGCCATGGGGCCCACTCTTTAAAGCTTTGCTCTCGCGTTCAACTCTAGAAACACAGAGCAGTCCTCAAGCATTACTTGTTCCGCAGTATAAATCATGTTATACAGTATAAATACATACTGTATATTCGGAAATATTTGTTATATAAGAATTATCACATAAAACACAGTAAAACACATTAAATAAATGTCCTTATCGACTAAGAAATATGCATGAACTGAAATGTTATTCAATTAAACCCTTTCGTCACATGTAACATTTGTGCGACAGCTTGTAACATGGATATATTCAATAGAAGCAGAATTTGATTAACTTTCCCATTGATATGTTATGTTTTTCTGAATAAATGAATAATACCCTAGGCCCAAATTAGCGTTAACTGAATAAGTTGCCCGCGCCGCGCTCTCTCTCCTCCTCTCTCTCTCTCCCTCTCTCTCTTTTTTTTCTTTTTTTTCCTTCTTTTTTTTCCCTATTTTTTTTTTAAACTTTATACATTGAGCAAAGAGGTCGAAGAGGGGAGTTGATGTGCTAAAGTCCCGGCTGGGACGGCCAAGGACTATCTTCTAAGCAGTTTATTTTATTCCATGACAATAATATGCAAATAATTGGAAAAAAGAGTACAGCAATTCTCTACTTATGACAAAAAAACTTAAATACTGATACACAAGTGATTACGAAAAGTATAAACTAACAACTATATCTCTAATACACATCATACTCCAGAAGGTATACTATACATTCAATCAATCATTGGGGGGGGCATACGAGCACGGTGGGGCGCGTGGGCTCGCCTCGCCCCACAACCTACGACGGCCCACTGCATCCCGGGGTTCACCACGCCGAGTTCCCATGCAGGCTCTTTCCCCAGAGCCAATCAGCTAGGGCTGCGTCGACAGAAAACCTCGACTTGCCCCCAGTCCCAAGCCTTGTGGGCGCCCCCTTGGCCCTCCATCCGCACGCCGGAGCCGGATTGTCCTCTATCAGATACCGACCTCGATGGGAAGGAGCGGTTTCAGGGTATCTGTGCCACATGCCCATATAAGCCGAAGTTGGCGCTGAAAGGACTATGCAGGTAATAGGCCTCGATTCAGTCTCACGTGTGCAATCGCTGATGATTTGACCACGTAAATCATCCCAGCGATACCCCATGTTCTGCGAAGTAAACACTTATTACCAAAGGGCATGATTCGGTCTCTTCAAGTCACTATTTTAGTGTCCATGTCCTCCCAACTCATAGATGTACGACATGGATCACAAGCGACTTGAAGATTGCGGATCTTTGTTCTTTCTGTTCTGCAACAGGATACTGACATGCCAAATACTCCCGCTCAGCGGATTCCATTAACACAGTGTGCTATGCCAATCCGAATCCGCCGTAAGACTTCTTGACGTGACCCCGCGCGTCCATTATGGACTTCGCTACCAAGGTATGGTAACAACTTTCCAAGATCTCAAATGTCCTCGCCACACGCATGAACAGACTGTATTGCTTCATCTAGTAACGGCCCAAACACCTGGCCCTTTGGTCTTTGGGCCGAGACCTCACGTCCCAAAGGCTTTGCCTCCTCGTGCAAGTCGGCCTCGAGGCCATCACTAGGAACCTCCAGCGACTCAGCAAAGAATTACTGCATGCATCGCGGCAAAAACAAGATCAGTGATCTTGGTGTTTTGTCCGACAGGGATGCCTCCAACAATCACTTTGATCTACAAACCTTGTCCATACCCAGTCCATACAAGCGTTGAAAAGTGATGGGGCAAGGACGCACCCTTGCCTCCTCCTGTATTAAACAGGGAAGAAAGCTGGATACACCCTGCCCCTACTTCACAGCACTCTCATCCCAGAATACGGGACCATTTTATCAAACCAATAGCCCTTGCAGGAAAATCCCTCGAAGTCGCAGAAGGTCCCAAAGTAACTCACGTGCACTGATCAATGCCTTCTTGAGATCAACATAGGCTGCAAGCACCCCCTTCGAAACTCACGTCGGCGTTCCACCAGGACACGAAGCGCTGGGATACGGTCCGTTGTTGACTTACCACCCGTGAACCCCAGACTGCTGAGGTCTCTGATGCTTCCCCAGATGACTGCGATTGTGTATCAATGACTATATATTTTTTATCATACATTGATACACATATATATATAAAGAATTATACTAATGTATAATATTAATCTTATAATACAAATGTTTAGGTCATTATTTTTATTACATGTTTCTATTGCGTTAGTTCCGCTTGCGGGCCAGGCATTTACGCCCGATTTGAAGGCGTGCAGGAAGTGGTGAGGTGCAGGTCGGTTTTGGCGCCCCCAGGTGTTTCCATAGTCGACATAGGGGGATAGGAAAGGGCGGAGGAAATGTTCCGTCCTCGCGAAGGCACAGTCACCTGAGGGTCGATGTTGTGGGCCGCACGGGTAAAATTTGGGAGGCCTGGCCCGGGGGTTGAGGCGCAGCTCTGCTAGTTGTGGGAAACGCATCCTGTGAGCCTTGTACATGCGCACTTGCCTGCCACGTCACGCCGCTGCTGGAGAGGTTGAATGATCTGTTCGCAGGCTCAGGGGCTTTCACCCGGGGCCCACCCCGCTGGGCTCTGGCTTGAACCCGGTCAAGGAGGACGAGGTATGACGGGGGCAGGAGGACCATGCGAGGGGCGAGTATTCCATCGGGGAGCGGACTTGTGACTTGTAGAGTGTGCCGACTCCCTGAGCGTCCAGGAGGTGCGCGACGGGGTCGGATGCAGCTCATTTCCAGCAGCATCCTTGGCGACCTTCCTGACGGGGCTGGTGTATGTGAGGCCAAGTCGACTCCACTCCTAAAATGTTGACTGACCCCCTGGAGGTGTATTTTTCCTGCCTTCCAGGAGAATGGCGTTTTGGGTCCCAGTTGACTGCATCTTGCCTGTGAGAGATGAGGACGGCTTGGTCTTGTCTGGTGCAAAGGTGACTTGCCATCTCTTGCCCCAGGGGGCGATGCTCGGGCAGTGCCGGGTTTGATGCGAATGACTGTGTTGTGGCGGTCATTTCCTCTAAACAGGTGAATGTAAGTACAGTCGTCTGCGTACGCTCTTGCCTCAGGAATCAGCTGCGGATTCGTTGAAGTAAACGTTCCATAGAAAATGGGCCGAGTACACTTCCTTGAGGGACACTGGCTTTTATAGCATTTTCAGAGGAGGTGTGACCATCACCACCACGCGCAGAGTTCTTTCATGGAGGTAATCTTTGCAGGGGTGTAACAGGTCCCCCGCAGATCCCCAGGCTTCTCAGCTTGGTAGTGATGCCCCTGATTTCCACACCCTATCAAGGCACCAGCGATGTCAAGGGCGACGACGAAGGTGTCTTTTGCCCAGATCTAGGGGCGAAGACCTCTCTCTCTCTCTCTCATCTCCCTCGATCCTCTCTCTCCTCTCTCTCCCCCTGCCATAAAATATATTTTATATAAAATATATATTAATGAGAGAGAGAGAGAGAGGAGAGAGAGAGAGAGAAGAGAGAGAGAGGAGAGAGAAGAGAGAAGAGAGAGAGAAGAAAGGAGAGAGAGAGAGAGAGAGTTTACCAAAAACATTTTCTTATATATAAAATTTTCTATAAATTCCATAAATAAAACAATATATATATATATATATATATATATATATATATATATATATATATATATATATATATATATATATATATACATTTTTATATTATATATATATATTATACTATATATATATATATATATATATATATAAATAAAATATATATATATATTTATAAAATATATACACTATATTATATCTATATATATATATATATATATATATTATTAATAAGTAGAAAAAGTATTTTGTACCTTCTCTCTCTCTCTCTCTCTCTCTTTCACTCATATATCTCTTTTCTATTTTACTATATATCCCTCTCTCTTTCACTCATATATTTTATATATATTATATATATATATATATATTATATATATATATATATATATATATATTGTACGAAAATTCATATTTCCCGCTAAAGTGTTGAAGACGGTCAAGATGGCTGGGGCAGACGTAGCCCCCGCCCTTTTTGGGAGGAAGCATGTGTTGGGCAGAGGGTTGCCACACCACTAGATAGGTCACCCATATAAAAGAGTCGTGACCTATCCCTTCCCCTTCTTCCTTTATCTACTTTCCCCCTCATCCCCTCTCTCTCTCCCCTCTCTCTTCTCAACTTCTCTCTCTCTACTTTCCTCTTCTCCTCCTCTCTCTTCTCCTCTTTTTATCGTTCTCTCTTCTCTCTCTATCTTCTCTCTCTCTCTCTCTTATTCACCCATTTTCTCTCTCTTTCACTCAAGTATCTCTCTCTTTAACTCATATCTCTATCCTCTATTTCACTCATACTCCTCTCTTCTTCTTTCACTCATATCTCTCTCTCTCTCTTCCCCTCTTTTCTCTCCGTCTCCTCTTTTCCTCTGTTCCCTCTCTCCTCTCTCTCTCCCCATCCCCTCTCTTCTCTCTCTCCCTCTCCCTTTTTCTCTCTCTCTCTCTCTTTTTCCCCTCATCCCTCTTTTTCCTCTCCCTCTCTTCACTCATCTCTCTCTTTCCCCTCATATCTCTCGCTCTATAGCGAAAATAAAATATATCACCTTTGCCCGCAAGCCGCCTCTGGGCGCATTTTGGCTTAAACTCCTGCGCGGCTATTGTGGGGGCCCCTTTTGGCCCACCATTTTAACCCCCCAGTTCGGCCCACCAAACACGCTCTCCAATAGTCCCTTTTTAACTTTCCCCCGAAATCATGGATTTTAGAAATGTATGTATTACGCCAACCCATTCACAATCACCCCCACCCTTCCTCACCCTTACCCCATCACCCCCCACCCATTCCTCACCCATTACCCATCACCCCCACCCCATTCATCACCCATTACCCATCACCACACCCTTCACTCACCCTTACCCATCCCCCCCCCACCATTCCTCACCCATACCCATCACCCCCAACCCTCCCTCCTCCATTCACTCACCCATCACCCCACACCCATTACCCATCACCCCACAATCACCCTACTCAAAAGGGTTTTCCCCATTAGAGAGAACTGCAACTCCGAAATGCCAGTGGTCGTGGCAGTTATTAAATCACATTTGGTGAAAAGTTGTCAACCTTGAAAGAAAATATGGCTTATTCCACTGCACTTAAAACACACAAGTATAATATTAAGAACGATTTTTTTCTATATGTATATTGTATAGAAGCCTGATTCTGTAAAACATTGTATATACCAAATAACCAAGTAGGTTATAGTTGAGGAGGCGAGGTAAATGCTACTCTATGATATTATATAGTCAATAACGAATGTTTAGAAGTTATCTTTACCTAGGCAGTCATATTTTCCTGTTATTATTGTGTATCAATCAGATAGAAAGCCTGGAAGTGCAATGAGTCGACGCGTGAAGTGGCAATGTTTTGATTCAATCTCCCCGCCACAATCTCCCCGCCACCACTCCCCGCCGCGGCGTATCGCCTCCACAATTATAACCTACATTGTCGCAGCAGCAAGCCGATTTCGGCATTCCTTATTCTTCGTTTTTCCAAGGCATTGCTTATTGTATTTTGACAAGCGTTTGCCAGACGCAGCAGTACTGTCTTAGAAAACAGTGTGAACATCGCCCAAATTTTACATGCCATAATATACATGTAAAAAATATATTAAGCTTTGCTACACGAGGCGA
>JACEEZ010015460.1:25000-40000 GCA_016584305.1 Chionoecetes opilio | reverse complement strand
GCTTTGTTGCCACTGAAATAAAGGGTAATGTCGCAGTACCTTGGGTTAGAGTGGGGGTTCCAACTCTTCAGCTCATCGCCCCCCTAATAAAGTTTCAAATTTTACATCGACACCCACACATTTATATAAAAATAGTATATGTTATGAAAAAAAAAAAAACGTAATCCCATACATGTTTTGATTAAATGAATATGGGGAATTATAATAGTACTTATAGGTAGTAGTAGTAGTAGTAGTAGTAGTAGTAGTAGTATTTAATAGTAGTAATAGTAGTAGCGTGCTGAAAATGTACTGGACTACTGGCTGCCCTTTCATCAACGAGAGGGGGGGGAATCGCTCGCTCGCTCAGTATGGGAAGCGGACGGGGAATATTTCACGTAGGGGTACGATCTTGGGGACAGAGGAGGGGGGGGAGAGGGGTGTGTGTTTGGAGGGTGCGTGGGGCGGGGTTTACAGATCCGACGTGATGTCACAGACTAGCACCGAGCCAAGTCAAAGCCGTCTCTATGTCAGGGTGACACAGAGGCGGTTTTGGTACCACTCGCATAACGGTTGTTGGGGGCTGTTGCGTGCTGAAATTTCCTCACCTAGCCATTCATCGACCCTCTAGCCATTTATTGACCCCCTTTCGACCCCTGGCGATTTATCGACCCCTTGGATGGTCCCATAGACCCCTGGGGGTCGATATCGACCCCCTTTGGGAAACCCCTGGTTTTTAGAGGTTCCCAGCCTCTTAATAACATCCTTATTGAGGCAGAAACCCGTTAACACGCCCAAAAGCACAGAAAACGAAAAAAAAGTGCATCTGAGTAACCAGGATACCAATCTGGTATGTTCTAAAAAAGTGCTCAACCTGGCGACAATTAGACCCTTACCTTGAGTGACTAATTCCTGCCCTGAGGACGGGACCATTTTGTGTCTGAATTACTGCAAACATTCATAATAACCTCAGAATTAAAATGGAACATGTTTCCTAAAACCCTTATAAGATTTCTGACGTAACACCTAGTCAAACTAAAAAAAACAAATGTTTTACGGCTTGTTTCTGAAAAATGTAAGTTTTATACAATATTTTTCTCCTTCATCATTTTTTATCCGATCCTTACAATGGGGTTTAGAAAAATGGATAGCTGGATAAACAACAAACCCGAAGTATGGTGTGGGAACTGTTTTTTTTTATGTCAATTATGAACATGGCACTAGTGTTTCAAACAAAATTTTTTTGGGAAATTTTTAAAGATTTTAAGATATTTTTTTTCCCAACGAAAACAAAGATAGAGAAAAAACACGCCATTGATCTTTCTCTATAAATATAAGAGTTAATGGTTAAAATTTTAAGAAATCCCATCAATAATCCTAGGAGTTGAAAGCAAATTTAAACCCAGCCGAATTTTCCTTTTTTTTTTCTTATTTTTTTTTTATTGGCAAAAACTAAAGGCAGATCTGAATGAAACTTATTTTTTTAAGTCTTTACTTACCCCGTAATAGCCCAATAAAATTTCAGCAAAATCCATCAGTAAACAAGATTTTAGGATGGGCGGTCCCCTTAACCTTAGAATTCGCAACTGTAAGTGGGAACATCCATTACATGCCATGAAATATAGATGAAGCAAACGCTACAAAAACTGGCTGTCAAAACTTTGATTTCCCCAGGTAATTCAAGCCCACATTGTGACTGTTGTGCCACAGAAGAAAGTGCTTTAATTCAAGAAATGCAATCATCCTAATATTTTTTTTTTTTTTACATCACAAGGGACTAGCCAAGGGCACAACAAAAATAGGTAACACAAAGCCCGCTTAGTTGCAAGTCCCTATAAAGAAGACAGTAGGAGAATAAAAAGAAAAAGAAAAAGAGGGGTAGGCCAATTTATTTTCGGGAGGTGTCTTGTTACTCTTCTATTGAAAAGATTTCAGTCGTAGGAAAGTGGAAAAAATATAAAGGGAAGAGAATTCAGAGTTTACCAGTGAAAGGATGGAAAGGGGTAAGATACTGATTTACTGTTGCATTAGGAAGATGGACATAATAGGAATGAGAATGAGTAGCAAGTCTTGTGCAGCGTGGCCGCGGGAGGGGGGAGGCATGCAGTTAGCAAGTTCAGAAGAACAGTGAGCATGAAAATAACGTAGAAAATACCCAAGAGAACCCAGCATTTCGGCGGTGATTTAAAGATTGAAGACAGTAAGTTAGGGGAGGGAAGTTGATGAAACGATAAGCTTTTGATTCAACCCTGTTTAGGAAAAGGCTGAAATGAGTGGATCCTCCCCAAACATGTGAGACATACTCCATACATGAGCGGATAAGGCCCCTGTACAGAGAAAAGCAACTGGGAGGGAAAAAAAAAAAGGACGCAGACGCCAACAGGAAAACCTAACTTCTTAGAAGCTGTTTTAGCAAGAGATGAGATGTGAGTTTTCGAGTTCAGATTTTTAGTAAAGGATAGTCCTAGAATGTTCTTTGTAGAAGAAGGAGACAGTTGAGTGTCATTGAAGTAGAGGGGATATTTATCTGGTAGGTTTTGTCGAGTAGATAGGTGAAGAAATTGTGTTTTTGAGGCTTTGAACAAAACAAGGTTTGCTTTGCCCCACT
This sequence comes from Chionoecetes opilio, assembly GCA_016584305.1. NCBI lineage: Eukaryota > Metazoa > Arthropoda > Malacostraca > Decapoda > Majidae > Chionoecetes > Chionoecetes opilio. The sequence continues at coordinate 37,413 of JACEEZ010015460.1, read as the reverse complement.
CAGAAATTATAGAAAGATCAGAAGTTAGGCACTCGGTGAATCTCTCTGTGATCACTTAGTTCCTGTTGAGTTGGACGTCTAATAACGACGTTGAAAAATGCAGGGTAGAATCATCAGCGTAGGAGTGGATAGGGCTTTGAGTTAGACTTAGAAGATCATTTAATAAATAATAAAAAGAGAGTGGGTGTAGGACAGAACCCGGGGGGAACCCCCCCACTATTGATAGTTTTTAGGAGAAGCACACTGTCCGTCCTACAGTAGCTGCAATAGACGGTTTGAAGGAAACTTAAGATGAAGGTACAGAGAAGAAGGGGATAGAAACCGAATGAGGGAAAGTTTGGAAATTAAAGATTTGTGCCAGACTCTATCAAAAGCTTTTGATATGTCAAGGGCAACAGCAAAAGTTTTCACCGAAACCCCTTTTAGAGGATGACCAATTTTCCCGTTAGGAAAGCTAGAAGATCGCCAGTAGATCGCCCTTTACGGGAAACCGTACTGACGATAAAGATAGAAGATTGTGGGAGAGATAGGATGCTTAAGAATCTTCTTATTAAGTATAGACTCAAAAACTTTAGAAAGGTAGAAGTCAAAGCTATAGGACGGTAGTTTGAAGGATTAGAACGGTCACCCTTCTTAGGAACAAGGTTGGATGTGAGCCAAACTTCCAGCAAGAAGGAAAGGGGAAAATAGATAGATAAAGACAGATAAGTACCAGGCAAGGGCAAGCACAAAGACAGTTTTGAGAACAACAGAGGGACCCATCAGACCGTAACTTCCGGGGAAATCTAGGCAGAAATGCAAAAAAACATCATTCCGAAGGATCTTAACGACAGGCATAATTAGAGTCAGAGGGTGGAGGAGAAGTAGGAACAAGCCTTTCATAAACCAGAGTGGAATTTTTAGAAAAAGGTTTGAGCGAATAGTTCAGTTTTTAGAAGTAGATGAGACAGCTGTGGAGCCATCTGGGTGAAGCATAGGAGGGAAAGATGGAAGAAGGAAAAAAAATTTTTAGAGCTGTTATTAGCTAGATGCAGAAGTCACGAGAGGAATTTGATTCAGAAAAATTTTTACATTTTCTATGAATGAAAGAGTTTTGGTAAGTTGAAGTAAAGATTTGGCATGATTACGGGCAGGGCATATAAAAGGCAAAGAGTTTCAGGAGATGGATGCTTACGGTACCGTTTGTGAGCCACATTCTATCTCGGACAGCATGAGAAACAAGCAGTGTTAAAATCAAAGGTTGACAGGCTTTAGGATTAGAGAAAGTGTGTGGAATGTACACCTCCATGCCAGAGACTATGACCTCAGTTATGCGTTTGCACAAAGAGATGGGTCTTTGGACATGAAGCAGTAATCATTCCATGGAAAATCAGAGTAGTACTGCTTAGGTTTTTCCCACTTAGCCGAGTTGAAGTGGCCAGAAGCACCTCCGATTAGGTGGGTCCCGAGACGGTACCGGAGCGGATAGGACAGGTTACAGAAATAAGATTGTGATCGGAGGAACCCAAAAGGAGAGAATAGTTTCACAGAGTAAGCAAAGGGTTTGTAGTTAGGAAAAGATCAAGAATGTTGGGCGTGTCTCCAAGGCGGTCAGGAATACGGGTAGGGGGCTGCACCAGCTGCTCTAGGTCTTGGAGGATAGAAAAGTTTTTAGGCTTGTTCACCCGGGTTGGTTAGTGAAAGAAGATGATAGCCAATGCTGGTGGTGAACATTGAAGTCCCCAAGAAAAGGACATTTCTGCTGAAGGAAAACGAGATGAGATGTGCTTTCCCCTTTTGATGTTAAATAGTCGAAGAATTTTACATAGTCAGAGGAATTAGGTGAGAGATATACAGTACAGATAAATTTAGTGAGAGAGTGACATTGAAGTCGAAGCCAGATGGTAGAAAATTCGGAAGATTCAAGGACGTGGGCACGAGAGCAAGTGGTGTCATTGCGCACATATACGCAACAGCCAGCTTTGGATTGAAAATGAGAATAGAGACAGTAAGAGGAGACAGAAAAAGGTCTGCTGTCAGTGCTCACAGACAACTGAGTTTCGGTGAGGAAAAGAAGATGAGGTTTAGAGGAGGAGAGAGGATGTTCAACAGAGAGAAAGTTAGATCTAAGGCCGCGAATTTTGCAGAAGTTTAAGGAGAGAAAGCTAGAAGAAGTATCAAGACACCTCGAGTCGTCATCTTGAAGACTGTCCGACCTGGGGATATTTCTGGTCCCCTCCCCAGTTAGGGACTCTGAGGCAGGGCGATTAACAGGCATAATAACATTTTGAGTGAAGATAGTGTAGGGACGTAAGTGCATGTAGTGTAATGTGAGTATAAGAGGAATTGTTTTTTTAGAGTCAGGCCTGCAGCTACTCTCTTGTGTATCTTAGACTAAGGGATTGGAAAGAGAGGACACGGAATTTTCAATGATAGTCTGCAGCACCCCTTCAACCCCGTAAGGGACCTCCCGGGAGATTTTTCACCATGCGGCAGGTGTCTGACTGCCTACTCCCTATAGATTTGGGATGATTACGGGCAGAATTAATGGGCAATGAGTTTCAGGAAATGGATGGTTACGGTACGTCTTGAGGGCCTCTCTAAAATTTGGAGCATGAGAAAAAGCAAAGTTAAACCAAGGTTGACGGGGCTGTAGGGTTGAGAAAGTGTTTGGAATGTACGCCTCCCTGCCAGAGATTATGACCTCCGTTATGCGCTCTGCACAAAAGATGGGTCTCTGACATAAAAGCGTAATCATTCCATGGGGGTTCAAAGTAGTACTGCTTTGTTTCCCACTTAGCGGAGTGAAATCCAAAGCCACCCTTTGCTTAGGTGGGTCCCGAAGCGGCAAACCGGAGCATAGGACAGTTACAGAAATAAGATTGTGATCGAAGGAAACCAACGGGGAGAAAATTTTTCAAGGGAAGCAGATGGTTAGTAGTTAGGAAAGATCAGAAGCTGGGCGTTCTAAGGCGGTCGGAATACGGGTGGGTGCTGCCCCAGCTGCTCTAGTCGGAGGATAGAAAAGCTGTAGTAGGCTTGTTCACCAGGTTGGTCAGTGAAAGAGATGAAAAGCCATGCTTGTGGTGAACATTGAAATCCCCCTGAATGGAAATTCTGCTAATGAAAATGAGATGAGATGTGCTTTACTTTGTGTTAAATAGTCGAAGAATTTTACATAGTCCGAGATTAGGTGAAGATAAAAAAACAAAACAGATACCTTTAGTATGAGAGTGACATTGAGTCAAAGTCGATGGTAGAAATTCGGAGATTCAAGACGTTGGGCACGAAGGAGCAAGTGATGTTTGTTGCGCACATATACGCAAAAGCCAGCTTTGGATGAAAATGAGAATGAGACGTAAGGGGGCGACAAGAAAAGGGACGCTGTCAGTGCTCACGACTACTGAGTTTCGGTGAGGAAAAGAGATGGGTGTAGAGGAAAGAGATGATGTTCAACAGTTGAAGTTAGATCTAAGACGCGAATGTTGCAAAAAGTTTAAAGAAAAGAACGTTAGAGGGGAAATATCAAACACCTCAGTCGTCATTGGAAGACGTTTCCGACTGGGGTATTTAAAGGTATCCTCCCTATTTAGGACTCTGAGGCAGGGCAATTACAGCCATATTTAAAATTTTGAGGTGAAGATATGTAGGGATGTAAGGCGTGTAGTGTAGTGTGGGGTAAAGATAAATTGTCTTTTAGTGTGTATGCGTTAAAACCCTTTCACTCAAGCTCCTTCGCTTGCTCCTTCCTTACGTCATTCAAGACAATCAACTCCCTCCAAATCCAAGAAACGAAATGTATCCGATGAATAATGACAGTTCTTAGTTTATATAAAATGATTGGGTCAAAAACATATGGTACATTGATTGATGAAAACAGTATACAAGAAAATAGAAGTACACAAATCCCGGCCACCGAAGCGAAACAAGAGTTTGTTATTTTGTTTACAATTCTGAATTAATTCATCTGTATCATTACTCGGCTGTCAGAAATTTAATTACCGTATACTTGTTTTTAATATTATTTTCTTAGTATTGCTTAAACTGCTATGAATTTTTGTATTTTTTTTGGATTTTGTTTTGCATATATTAGATATCCGTTACTCACTCGCCTTAAGTAATCGTCCAGACCCCTTTTTTTTTTGCCCCAATTATGTAGAATGCACATTCAAAAATCTTCCTATCCACCAAAATAATTGATTTCCAGGCCTTATTTCGAAAAACACGACTTTTTTGTAAAAAGCGGTGAAAAAAAATATCTTCCCTCCAACAGGGTACGACTGTTATTGATGACGTCAGAACAGTGGCGCCCGCAGACACACGTCTGACACCTGTCGGCAAATTTTATGATGAGCGATTGTACTTCGTGTCGACAGTGAATCTGTCCCCTGTTACAGATCTTTGAAATACGATGCTCAATCTGACACCGAAGAAATTACGCTGGTCGCGAATACTATAAGGAAAACGAACCTCAGATTGTCCTGGGATCCTTATGTTTGAGCCGAGTACGAGGTGGATGAAAGGTGTTACAGAGCCCTGAGTTTCAGTAGGAGGACCTGGCCCCTTCTTTCCAAAACATGGATTGGTAAATAAGGTAACCATGTGTGTGTGTGGGGGATCACAATAAGGTACTTTCGAGAAATCCTTGGTATTTTGGAGATAGTTAAAAGTCATTACTCGGAAAACCCCCATACAGCATTAACTACGCATAGAGGGTTTGGGAAGATAATGCGGGCGGAAGGCAGAAGGGGTGACCGCCACACCACCACAGGTCTCTCACAAAAGGGCACGCCCAAATCCACAACTGAGGTCACTATCTACGGGGGGGGCGCCGCCTTGTCCAGCACAACCCGTGTAAAAACAGCTCACCTACACTCGTTCGTTCCCAACCCACACACGGGTAGCCGAAAAGTCGCGCTGCACACTCTCACCCAGTCCCTTTCCCCCCCGCTGTGTACCCTCGCTACACACCGTTTCCAACACAACTGCTAGCCCCAACACACTATAGGCGGGGTAATTCACCCTAACACACGCCACTCCCTTTCCGTGTGGGAAACTTTTCTCGAAAGGCACAGCTGTCTTGCTGCACCCATAAAGGATGTATGCATGTGGTATATAGCAAAAAAAATCTATCAGAAACACCCAAAAATCTTCAAGTACTATATTTACCTCCACCAACGAAGTTGGAGGGGTTATGTTTTCACCCCGATCTGTCTGTCTGTCTGTCTGTCTGTCTGTCTGTTTGTTAGTGTACAGGATTTCTTGAAAAGTTACGAATATATTTGGACCAAACTCGGTATACCAAGTCTATATGGTATAAGGAGAAATGATTAACTTTTGGGTGAAATCTATTAACAACTGTTGCCATGGCAAACCCAAATTGATGAAAATATTTGGCCGGAGGTAAAGCGCTCATACTGAGTGCATATATATATATATATATATATATATATATATATATATATATAATATATATATATATATATAATATATATATTTTATATATTATTATGATGAAATATTCGGGCGGAGGTATGCGCTCTACTGAGTGCTCCCCCCCTCCCCCCCCCCCCTAGTTATCGCTGGTTTATGGTGCCTCTGATCAGCGCGGGGAAGGGGAGCCTCCTTGACACTCAGACACTCACCTTACCTTTTCCACTCCTTCCTTGATTCCACGCCCCTTCCACCGATGCTAGGGAGGTGGAGGAGGCATGACAGGACCCTTAGCTATTCTAAGTGTGGATAATATAGTCACGGAAACACGCACAACATAATAATGATACTTTTGTGATATATATCTCTAAAAATCTCGCTCTTCTTCCGGCCAACGTTTTGATCTGATGTGGCGTGGTGAATGACACGATGACCTTATTCAGTTATCAGATGACGATTTCTTAGTAATTGCTTATCTATTTACACATGTCGCCCCTATAGAAGAACGGTGTTCATGATACTATATTGAATGGTGGTTGTTTGATGTGTCTGTTGGTTATATTTCGTTACTGAGGGAATGTGATTTATGGTTTTTTAGGGATTAGTTACGAGTAGGTGAAGGACTCGTTTGTTAGGCGGAGGGGTGGTGTATGGGTGGTGATGGGGGAGGGGGATGTTTAGGGAAGGGTAAGGGAGGGGGGGCTGGGGGGAGGGGGTCGTTAGGGTAGGGGAGGGGTAGTGGGGGGGTAAGGGGGGAGGGAGGTAGTAGAGGGTGACTGCCTTAGTTCATGGTGCCCATTATCCTTACTTATGTGGTGTGGCGTGGGTGTGTGTGTGTGTGTGTGTGTGTGTGTGTGTGTGTTTGTGTGTGTGGTGTGTGGGTGTGTGTGTGTGTGCGTGTGTGTGTGCGGTTGTGTGTGTTGTGTGTGGTTTTTTTTTTGGGGGGGGTTGTATGTATAGTGTGTGGTGTGTGTGGGTGCGTCGCGCGCGCGCGCGCGCGCGTGTTGTGTGATTGTGTGTGTGTGTGTGTGTGTGTGTCGTGTGTTGTGTGTGTGTGGGTGTGTGTGTGTGTGTGTGTGTGTGTGTGTAATCCCGGATCCTCTCTCCCTTCTGTCCTCGTGCAAAACCCATTCCGCATGTAGCTAATCTCCATCGTCATACCCCTACACCGCCCCTTCCTCCTTGTACCTCCCTTTCCCTTCGCCCTTCCCCCCCAAAAAAAACCCCCTTTTTTTCCCCCATCGGTCCCATCCCGCATCCTATCCTCCTTTCCCTTCCCCCCTTCATCTATCGAGTCCCCACTTTACCTGCCCTTCTCTTCTCTCTTTACCCACCACCATCAACCATACCAAACACCAGAACTACACCATCACCCTCTTCTCTCAACTAACGTCACCACAATCACATTACCAACGTACCTATCTCCTCTCTCTCTCTCTCTCTCTCTCTCTCTCTCTTCTCTCTCTCTCTCTCTCGATCTCTCTCTCTCTCTCTCTCATCGAGCCGGGTAAGTAGAGAAGGCGGAGGAGGGGGAGAAGGAGGAGGGAGCAGGAGGAGGAGGCGGTAGGAGCGGGAGGAGAGTTGTGGTAGTACTGAAAATTGCAAGGAAGAAATGCTATCAGAGAGAGATGAGGAGGAGAGAGATGGATCGAGAGAGAGTATGAGAGAGAGAGAGAGAAGAGAGAGATATGGAGAGAGAAGAGAGAGCGAGAGAGAAAGGGAATGAAGTGAAGGACTGAGGATTACAATGAATGAGCAAAAGTTCACAGATGTGAAGTGACACAAACGACACAGATCTCAGAATAGCCCCTTCTAAACTTACGAAAATCATGGATTGTAAAAAATGTAAGTATTTACGCAACCAGCTTCTGTAAATACAAGAAACGTTTTGTCCTGGCGACTTAAGTGTTATATACGGTAATAGTTTATGTTAAGGATTGATTGATTTATGGCCAAAAAGGGGGGAAGGAAAGTGCAGACATCAGAAATAAGGCATGATAGGAATGTTATGAGTAAAGGATATGTAGGCTATGTGTGTGTTCTTCTGTGGGATAAGGGAAAAATAAGTCCTGCGAAGTGATTGGTTTCAGCCCTCGGGAATACTGGGACAACAGGACACCGGAGTTATAAAGAGGAACGAAAGCAAGGGGAAAATTGTATGTCGCTGAGGGAGTAAAATAATTAGGGCAATGAGAGTTATTATAATTAAGAGGAAAGAAAAGAAGGCTTAAAATTTAAATATAGTATATCGCGAGGGAACAAAAACAAATTAAGGAATACAGACGTCCATGTCATCACGTGTTGTACATTTACTGATTGATCTGGAAATGCGTGATTAGTTAAGTCAACAAACTTGTGAGCGAGTGATTGGCTGGTCACCTCAGGAGCTGGTGTGGTTTGAAACGACTGTGTTCTATGTTGGTCATGTTGGAGCGGAATGTCAGCGTCCTGTTCTTACAACTCTTTTCTGCTTTTTATTCCTCCTGTCTATTTTTGTTTGAGTTGCCATATTGAGTCCGCCGCGTTTGTGTTCGGTTAAAAATACACAGTCTCGAGATTCCCAGGGAATACGTGGCGTCCTCCTTTCTCCTCCCCTTCTCGTTTGTTAGCGTGTCCGAGTCATTTTGTCATGTTTGTATGAGATTGTTTGTTGACGATTTGATGGTAGACGTGATTGTAAATCCTGTAAGCTTTTTGCTGTCTGTATGTGCAAAACTATACTGTGTTTGGTAATGGTAAAATCTATACTTGCTGTAAATCGTGTTCCTACGTATTCTAGTATACTATGCAGTTACATTAATGGAAACATAACTGAAATACTACTACCAATACCCTTGCCCACCGCCACGCCACCACCGTGCACTACCAACCCTTTTAATCGCCGTGACCCCGACGACGCCCCAAAACTCTTCTTGACAAAAATATTCATTCATATGAAACACAAAAATGAAACAAAATCATTCCAGCTGAAAGGTCACTCGAGCCTCGCCGTGCAGGGCGGCCAAGCGGCCCGTGGACGCCCCATCACGCTGTGCTACGAGAGGCGCGTCTGGTACTAGTGCGGGTGCTGCGGGGGAGGAGGGAGCGTGAATCGCCTCTTCACCTTCCCCGCGAGGCATGGCAGTGTGCTCACGACGGCTTCGAGCGGAACACCTCCGCCCAGGCGCCGTGAGAAGATGGGACGCTTGAGCAAGGAAGACGGGAACACCCTCGTAAGGAGATGGGACATGATGGCCGACGGCAGCCCCGTCTTGACCCATGAAATGACCTTTGATGACCTTCTAAAGAGTATGAGGCTAACTAAAAATTGAGGGACAGCGGCGGCCCTTTCTTCAGCTTCGGGGCGGCAGGCTGGAGGGCGCGCAGAGGACCAGGGGCAGCCTTCACGGCGGTGTTCTGTAACGGCAGGCGCCTCGGTGCTCGCCCCGTCACAACACCTGAAGGGCGGCGGACCACGGGAGGAGGACAGCGAGGAGACTGTTATTCCTCCCACCTTACGACACTCCAGGTCGAATACTTCCATGACCTCGCAGAACGCATGGAATATGACAGTCTGAGGACGAGACTGAGAACAAATATTCGACCGTCCACGAGGACTGCGAGACTCAGGTCGAATACATTCCCCCGTATTATATTATGGAAGAATCCGCAGGGGAAGGAACGCGTGAGCAGCCCTCCAGGCAACAGTCTGGCGGTGTTGACACCCGTCCCTCACAAGGGCAGGGAACACAATGGATCTACTTCCACCCCTGTCGTTATATATAAGAAAGAAAGCAGCGACGAGGAGAATGTAGATGACGGTTTCTTGACATTTCTCTGACGGACACAACTGACGACGACCGGCAACCGGCCTCTCGTCACCGTGGTTGATGGACAAGGGCAGTCTCAACCACGCCAGCTGCAGTTGCGATCTTCTCCATGGTGCCCGAGAAACCCTTGCCTGGACGTCAGGAAGCAGCCAAATGCCCTCGCTGCCCGCCCTGCTGTGGGTCGCCAAAACAGGCAGTGGCCGTGGCGAGGCACCGGCTGTGGGCGTGCGTGTACGGCGCACTATTGTGGTGCCATTGCTGGAAGACACCGTGCCCTTCCTGGCTGGCTGTCCCCGTCGCCCTGAAGAGGTACGAGCGGGGTTGCAGCGGCCTCAACCGTGCATGGCCTTCGTTGCTGGGTCACGACGGCTAATTGGTACGCTGCACCCTGTGGCGCGGCCCTCCTGCGGCGCGGCACAGGCAGCGGGATAAGTTACTGTGCCGGCCGGAGGAGGAGGTGCCGGTGGACGAAGTGCATCCTGAGGAGGTGTGCGGCGAGGTGCGTGGAGGGCAGGGACAGCACCACTCTGTGATGCTGAAACCGGTGCGTGGTGCCTCCAACGTGGCGCTTTACAGGACGCTGATGAAGACTCCTGACCACTGGCGCCGCGGCGGTGCTGGTGCTGTTCCTGTGGAGGCGGTGATGGGCCAAGCCGTGGCGCCCCTTCCATTCCAGGTAGGGTGTGCTGTGCGTGGCTGAGGCTACGGCACACTGCCGCAACGCCGCGCAAGTGAGCGAGCCAGGCATGGCTTGTCGCGGGTGGCCTGGTCCTGCTCGAGGATGGAGGAGCTAGCGGCCCTAACAGGGGGAGATCCTACATCTATTTTAAGGTGTATCCGTGTGACTTGTTACTCTGTTCAATGTTTCTACAATTGTATTCAAGGAATTACATATACAACTCTTATCTTATCTGATTAAACTTTGTTATATATCAGCCAAAGACTACTTATACAGTAGTCTTTGTATAAGATTAAATCAACCAAAAACCGCTACATGACAACGCCTGCACTTAATGACCGTGGCTGTGAAACCACAGATGCTAATATTGATCTAAATCTTCCTCAGGCTCACTATACTATGTATTGAAAGTTCTATTTATATAAAGTCCTTCTATTTGTAATTTTTACCCGCGATATATGAAGTTGTTGGCAAAATCAACCACCAGTCACCATTGTACAATCATGAAGAAAGTCACAACATGTTATTCACAAACATAACTGTAATTAAAATTATTCATAAATCTTCTTTTCTATTTGATTTGAATACACATTATTTGTCTTTTTTTACTTTGTATTATTATTATTTTGTATATAATTGTATTATTGTAATTATTATTATATGACTTATTATAGTATTATCACTAATTATGATAAACATCCGTTCAAAAAGAGCAATATTAGTTTTTTGGGTGATAAAAGAGAGAGAGACGAGAGAGGAGGAGAGAGAGAGAGAGAGAGAGAGAGGAGAGAGAGAGAGACGAGGAGAGAGGAGAAGAGAGAGAGAGAGAGAGGAGAGAGAGAAAAATCATACCAAACTTATTCTTCTTTACTTCTTCTTTCTTCCTTCTTCCCCTTCCTTCAAGTGCACATTGACACCACCATCCTTGTCTCATTAAACAGTTGTCTTCTTTGTCTTCTTATTAAGCCATGGCTTTCACTTTCGTGCTTAGTCCCTTACCAGCATCCCTCCTTTCTCCTGAACCCTTACATATCCCTTTCCCATCCCTTCACTTTCCCCTGTTTCCCATTAGGCAAATTTCCCCCTTAGTCTTCATTATATTTCCCCTTGATGCCATTTCGAGTCGGCCAATCTCCTCATGCCGAGAGGCTTGCAGAGATTGGCGTTCATGACATTCATGAGGATGTCGATCCTCCCATTGACAGAAAAACCGCACCTCTCTTGAGAAGTCAGAGATGCTGTAGCAAAGTTGAGGGGTGAAAGGCAGCTTGGTTTGTAAATCAGTGCGGAGCTCCTCAAAGCATGGCGGGTGAGCCATGATCCGCGGGTTGCAGCTGTCTGACTGCGTTTGTGTGGCAATCAGGTACATCTCCTGACTGAAAAGGGCTGGTAGATCCTATCTGGAAAGGACAAGGGACCGTCAGGGACGCAACAATTACCGCGGTTATTACACTGCTCAGCGTACCAGGCAAGGTTGCGTGCACCATCTATTCTGACACGGATTGCAGTCATCTGGTGAAGCATCAGAGACCGCAGCCAGTCTGGTTCACGCATGGTAAGTCAAAACGCGACCGTATCTAGAACGCTTCCGGTCCTGGTGGAACGCCGATGTGAGTTTCTACAGGGGATGCTTGCAGCTATGTTGATTCAAGAAGGCATTTGGATCAGTGCATCGTGAGACACTTTTGGGATTTCTGCGGGACTTCGAGGATTCCTGCAAGGACTATTGGGCTTGATAACTGGTCGGTTATTCTGGGACTGCAGCGTGCCTGTGAGTGTGGGCAGGGGATCCAGCTTCTTCCTGTGATACAGGAGTGAGGCAAGGGTGCGCACTTGCCCCATCACTTTTCGATGAGATGGGAAAGTGTAGAGGTGGAAACGAAAGGGAATAAGGGGGCCGAATCACGGGAAAGGGAGCAAGGGAACGGAGGGAAAGGGGAGAGTAAAAGGGAAGAGGGGAAAGGGAGGAGAGAGATAAAAGGAGAGGATGAAGGGAGAGGATGAAGGGAGAGGCGGAAAGGGGAAAGAGGTAAAAGAGAGGATTATAATATATACCCTAGAGATAAAGTTATAGGGTGACTTTCTCTTTACTACATCATTTGTGTGTGTGTGTGTGTGTGGGAGTGTTGTGTGGTGTTGGTGTGGTGTGTGTGTGTGGTGTGGTGTGTGTGTGTGTGTGTGGTGTGTGTTGGGTTTTTAAAACTTGTTACGTCTTGTTTTACATTGGTCGATATATGTAAATCACACCCACACACACACACACACACGCACACACCACACACACACACACACACACACACACACCACAAACCACACACACACACCACACATCACGAGCGATAGAGAAAAGAAAAGAGACGAGAGAGAAGAGAGAGAGGAGAGAGAGCGAAGAGAGATAGACAGAGAGAGAGAGACGAGAGAGAGAGAAGAGAGAGGAGAGGAGAGAGAGAGAGAGAGAGAGAGAGAGATGAGAAGAGAGAGAGAGCGAAAGAACAGTAAAATACAACACAATG
>JACEEZ010015460.1:5000-20000 GCA_016584305.1 Chionoecetes opilio | reverse complement strand
AGGACAGTACTCCTTTAATATTGATAATTTACTCAACATTTTCCGCCGTGAACGTCGGGCATAGTACCGTAATATCCATCATGACAAGAACGTGCATAACCACTTCGAAAAATCAATCAGTAACACTGCCCCGTTTAATGAGGCGTAAAATCATTATCAAAAATAACAAACAAAACGAGGATGTTGGCAAGCCTGTTTTACCCTAATGCGATAGTTACCAAAGCGGCTCCAATCCAACTTTCTGTTAAAACTATTACATGGAAACCATAGCAGATTATCATTACTGAGCCACACTAAACGCCTCAACACACGGAATAATAAATGTCTTGTGGTACTCTGTCATATGCTGTCTTAAGTTATAAATGTTACAAAAAGAGATAAGTTTCTTTCTCATGGCCATATGCACACAAACAAAGCGTAGACAAACAAATCTGTTCAAAGGAATCCCTAGGTCTTCTGTGCCCCGGGCTGTTCTCTAAATGGTCTAAAAACCCAGAGGACAAGTCGCGAACACCAACACCATATCGTATAATTTAGCAATACTGTTGGCTAATTTATCCCTCGGTATTCTCATATCTGCAGGTAGTTGCTGCTATCTAAATATTAGTGAACAGTTTTGCCTAGACCAAGCCATGAGGATCTGTGCCAGAGAAAATAAGAGTTGAAAATATTTGTAAAGTAACATGGATCCACTGGGGCAGGGTAAGAACTTTAAAGCCTGGCGGTAAATCCATCCGTCCACCAGCTACCTGTTTATTCGCAATTTACTTGTTGGTGAACCTCCATTGGGGGAAATTAAATCATCCAATACTGGTACATAAACATTTGGAATCGAAATCTTTGATATTAGACGTGAAATGTTTGGCGGATTAAAGTTTCTTCATAAAACTTCTTAAAATCATCATCGGGAGGGGAACGTTTACATCTCGGGTTTCACCATACTCTCCCTTCCAGCTATTGCCTTTCCACAATTTGAGGGATCACGATCTCCAATATCCGCTCCCACCTCCCCATGGTATTATTCACGATTGTGCTGTGACATCACACCTACTTTACACTCGCACATGATATAACATAGTTTGTAATGTTGTTAACAGATCATTGATATCATTGAATCAAACACAACACACACCACACACACACACACACACACACACACACACACACACAGACACTAGACCAAAGACACAGGACACAGAACCACACACCGACACACACACCGACACGACACAGACATCACAGACACAACACAGACACAAAACACAGACACACAGACACAGACACAGACACAGACACAGACACAGACACACACACACAAAACACACACACACAACACACACACACACACACACACACACACCCCACACAGAAAGAGGAAATAGACAAAAGGGAATAAAAATGAGAATAAGAAGGAGACAAGAGAGGCGTAACCCTGAGGGCGAGCACGGGTCATGTTGTGAGTGTACAATTAAGGGGGGAAAAAGGAGGGGAGGGTGGGGGAGGGGGGAGGGGGGGAGGGAGAGACAGGTGTTATGGAGGGAGAGAAGGAGGAGAGAGAGAAAGGAGGGAAAGGAGAGAGGGGGAGAGAGAGGGGAAAGGTGTGGAAAAGACAGAGGGGAAGAAGGGGAATGGAAAATAATAGTTAGAATTAAGGTATAGGGAGACAGATAGCGGGCAATAAAGAGGGGGAAATGAAGGATAGGTGATAACAAGGGGAAAAGGAAAGAAAAGGGGGAAAGGGATAGAGAGGGTGAAGAGGAAGAGGGAAGATAAGAATAAAAATATATATATATATTTTATTATATATATATATATAATATATATATATAATATATATATATATATTATAATATATATATATATAAAATATATATATAAAATATATATATATATATATATATTATATATATATATTTATATATAATATATAATATTTTATATATATATATTTTATATATATATAATATATATATATTTTTAAAGAGAGAGAGAGAGAGAGAGAGAGAGAGAGAGAGAGAGAGAGAGAGAGAGAGAGAATCACATTAGTACAAAGTACTGTATAGGGGGGGGGGGAGGAAGGGGGCTTTTCAAAATACGTGACTCCTGCCTTATTTCATGGTATGCAAATGTACTGTTTTTCCCCTCTTTCCCACTCTTTACCTCCCCTTCCCCTCTTCTCCTCTCCTCACTCTTTCTCCTCCCTTCCCCTCTTCTCCGTCCTCCCCTCTTTCCTCCTTTCCCCTCCTCCTCTCCTCCTTGCAATCTTTCTCCTCCCTTCCCCTCTTCCTCCGTCCTTCTCCCTTTTACCCTCTCCTTCTATCCTTTCCCCTTCCTCTTCCTCCCTTTCCTATCTCCTTCCTCACCACCTCTCCTCCCCTCCTCCTCCTTCCCTTCATGTTCCCTACACTTTACTTTACCAATTTATGTGCTTTGTATAGTCTCTCTCCTCTCTCTCTCTCTCTCTCTCTCTCTCTCTCTCTCTCTCTCTCTACTCTCCTCTCTCTCTCTCTTAACCTGCTTTTTCTACCATTCACTTCCTCTCTTCCTTCCCCTTGTTCAAATCTTCCCTTCCTCCTTCACTCCCCTCTTCCTCCTCCTCTTCCCCTCTCTCTATATCTCTCTCCCTCTTCTCTACTCTCTTCACTTCTCTCTACAAACACAATTCTCTCTCTCTCTCTCTCTCTCTCCTCTCTCTCTTCTTCTCTCTCTCTCTCTCTCTCCTCCTCTCTCTCTCTCTCTCTCTCCTTTGAAATATATGATAGTCAAACAGATAGATTACGACACTATATCGATACTCTCTCTCTCTCTCTTCTCTCTCTCTCTCTCTCTCTCTTTCTCTCTCTCTCTCTCTCTCTCTCTCTCTCTTCTCTCTCACTCTCTCTCTCTCTCTCTCTCAAAACCTCACAATTTACCCTCAATCTCCCTTCCTACTCCTTTCTTCTCTTCCCTCCTCCTCTCCTCCTCTCCTCCTCCTCTCATCCTCCTCCTCTCTCCTCCTAAGTGACTTCTATAGGGATGGTTTATTGTGTGGAGTGAGAGGAATACAGGAGAGTCTCTCTCTCTCGTCTCTCTCTCTCTCTCTCTCTCTCTCTCTCTCTCTCTCCTCTCTCTCTCTCTCTCTCTGAAGCCTCTTAAGAAGTATAAAAAAGACAGAGTAATTGTATACATAAACAAGTCATAGAAACAATAGATAAAGAATACATAGAAATAATAATATAAATAAAATAGTCAATAATAATAATAATAATAATAATAATAATAATAATAATAATAATAATAAAATAATAATAATAATAAAAAAGATATTAAGTAATGATAAAAAAATTGAAATAGTAAAAATAGATGCAAATAGATAATGAAATCAATAATATAGTTTGTGTTTATTCCTTTCAATTATCATCATTTTCTACCACTAAACTTTCTAGTAACTTTCTAACTACTTAAACTTTCTATAATAATGACTTTCTATACATAGCTTAATCTTAGTTATATATTTCCTATAAACAACCTAACGTTACATTGATCATCATTCATTGACCCTGATTTCATCTATAGATCATTTATAGGCATAATTATTTATATATGATTTATATTCCATGTCTCTTATATGTCATTGACGTCCCTAAATAAATACAGTCAAGGATTGTTTAATAAGTGGTTGACAATCACTTGTTAGGGAAACTTTATATCATTATTTTGTGTTATTTCCAGAAACTTTCACTAATTTAAAATATTGCATCTGTTGTCTTTTTAAATATTGTAGGCATTAATATAAATTAGAGGAGGAGGAGGAGGAGGAGGAGGAGGTGCGTGAGTATATGAGGGAGATGAGTAGCTTGGGGAATGAGTGAATAAAGGGAGATGAGAGGAAGGAGATGAGAGGCGAGATAGAGATAAGAAGGAGTGAAGAGAGGAAGGTATAGAGGAGGAGAGTGAATGAGATGAATAGGAGAGGAGAGAGAGAGGAGAGAGAGAGAGAGAGAGGAGAGAGAGAGAGAGAGAGAGAGAGAAATCATACCAAATTATTCCTTCCCTTTTTCCTTCCTCCTTCCTTCCTTCCTTCCTTCTTCTTCCCTTCCTTCAATTTGCACATTCCACCCCCTCCACAACGAACACCTACCCTTCCACCTAACACACACTAGGAAACACTACTAGTTAGCCACTAATGTCACTAATACAGACAACTAACTAATCATTTCCTAGTTAAATTCATTCGCGAAATTTTCCCTCGCTAAATTTCCTCCTCTTCCTTCCTTCCTTCAATCTTGCACTTCCCACCACCTCCACAACTACACACAAACTTGGAAACACTACACTAGAACTACACTAGTCAATGTATTCACCCACTACTATGTACAAAACACAATTATTCTCTTAGTTAAATTTATTCGCGAAACTTTCCCTCGCTAAATTTCCTCCTCCTTCCTTCCTTCAATCGGCATATCCTCCCCTTTCCACAACTAACAGATGCCACCTTACCTAACATAAACTAGGAAACACTACTAGTTACCCACTAATACATACAAAAAACCGATCATTTCCCAGTAAAATCTAAATTAATCTAAACCGCAAAACTTATACTCGCAAATTTCCCTCCCGCACACATGTCTACCCTTCCACTTCAGACACTCCACCTTACCTTTCCACTCCTTCCTTGCTTCCACGCCCTTCCACCGATGCTAGGGAGGTGGAGGAGGCATGGCAGGACCCTTAGCTATCCTACGTGTGGATAATATAGTCACGAACACACGCACACACATAATAATGATACTTTTTGTGATATTATCTCCTCTAAAAATCTCGCTTCTTCTCCCGGCCAACGTTTGACCTTGAGTGCGCGTGGTGACTGACAAGATGACCTTATAAGTTATCAGATGACGATTTCTTCTTTAATTGCTATCTATTTACACATGTCGCCCCTATAGAAGCACGGTAGTTCATGATACTATATTGAATGGTTGTTGTTGATGTTGTCTGTTTGTTATATTTCTGTTACTGATGGGAATGTCATTATGGTTTTTAGGGATTTAGTTACGAGTAGGTGAAGGGACTCGTTTGTTAGGCGGAGGGGGTGGTGATGGGTGGTGATGGGGGAGGAGGGGGGATGTTTAGGGAGGGGTAGAGGGGAGGGGGGCTGGGGGAGGGGGTAGTTTAGGGTAGGGGGAGGGGTAGCGGGGGGGAAGGGGGGGGGGGGGTAGAGGGTGACTGCCTTAGTTTTGTTGCCCATTATTCCTTACTTATATGTGTGTGTGTGTGTGTGTGTGTGTGTGTGTGTGTAATCCCAGATCCTCTCTCCCCTTCTGTCCTCGTGCAAACCATTCCGCATGTAGCTAATCTCCCTCTCTACCCCTACACCGCCCCTTCATCCTCTGTACCTCCCTTTCCCTTCGCCCTTCACCTTCCCATCGGTCCATCCCGCATCCTATCCTCCCTTTCCCTTCCCCCCTCCTCTATCCGAGTCCCCACTTTACTGCCATTCTCTTCTCTCTTCTACCACCACCATCACCACTACCAACACCATCACTACACCCATCCTTCTCTCACTAACGTCACCACACTCACCATTACCAACCGTACCTATCCTCTCTCTCTCTCTCCTCCTCTCTCTCTCTCCTCTTCTCTCTCTTCTCTCTCTCTCTCTCGATCAATGTTAATACGGCTCATATCTCCCACCGAAAACTATTCAATGAGACGTAACTTTTTTTATTGAACGGTGTTAAAAATGTGTAATACTGTCACTATGCAGGGAAGCGCCACTCTCTCTCTCGAGGAGGATTACATAGGAGTAACAGACACCAGGAGACCTATTGGTCCATAGCGAGGGTATCTGCTGAACTACATACTACTAGCTATCAACTACTTGTAAGAAAACAGTTGGAAAATGATACCATGTCCCTAAAGAGAATAGGAACATGGAAGTTTCATAGTGCAGAATGATAGGATATGAAAAATACTAACAACAACTACCACTACCACTACGACTAATCGATACGGGGGACTAGATACGAATTCGCACTATCAATACCCATTTACTTTGCAGTGCGCGTCAAGTCTGTTTTTGAATGTAGTTATTGTGCTGGCTCCGACAACATTTGCTGGTAACTTGTTCCATCGTTCAACGACTCTAACATTGAAATAATTTTTACGGAGATCGGTGATGCAACGTTGACCGTTTAGTTTTAAACCATTATTTCTTGTTGTCATTTGAGTTGAAAGCTCGTATAGGTTCTCTTGATTAGTGACATCAAAACCTTTTAGAATCTTAAAGGTTTCTATCAAGTCCCCACGGATTCTACGATCCTTTAAGGAAAACATATTAAGTTTCCGCAGTCTCTCTTCATAAGATGAATTTCGCAGAGATGGAATTGTTTGGTTGCTCTTCTTTGCACTGATTCCAATTTGGCTTGATCTTTTACGAAACAGGGCAACCAGAATTGAACGGCATATTCCAAGTGGGGCCTAACCAAGGACGTGTATAATTGTGTCATTACTTTCGGAGTTTTATGTTCAACTAGCCGCAAAGCCGCCCTCCGGGCGGACTTTTTGGCTAGCTCCTGCGGAGGGCTATTGGTGGGCCTTCGGCCCACCAAACATGAACTCTCCAGATAGCCCCTTCTAACTTTCCTGAAATCATGGATGTAGAAATGTATGTATTCCCCCCACCCATTCACTCACCCATTACCCATCACCCCCCACCCATTCACTCACCCATTACCCATCACCCCCCACCCATTCACTCACCCATTACCCATCACCCCCCACCCATTCACTCACCCATTACCCATCACCCCCCACCCATTCACTCACCCATTACCCATCACCACACACCCATTCACTCACCCATTACCCATCACCCCCCACCCCTTCACTCACCCATTACCCATCACCTCCCACCCATTACTCCCCCATTACCCATCACCACAACACCCACTCACCACCCATTACCCATCACCCCCCACCTATGCCCTCACCCATCACCCATCCACCCCCAACCCCTCACCCCCCTCATTCACTCACCTCACCCAACACCCATTACTCCATCACCCCACCCATTCACTCCCCATTACCCTCACCCTACATCAAGGCTTCCTCAATTCTCGCAACCACTTTTTGTTTTCACAATTTCTCGCTAATAGGCTCTAAAAAAAAGAGAAAAAAGTGATCGAATCATCTCATAAGTGGGCTTATGACCTTTCCCCTGGTCAACTATCCAAAAATGGCCATAGGAGTGTTTGCGCCACGGGGGGCGGAACCTATACCACACCACACACCACACCACCACACACCACTAGACAGACACACTTTCGCTTATATTATTATAAAGTAGAAGTTACGTTTAATAAGCCCAACATATAATTTGCCTTTTTACTGGAGCTAGGCATGCGGACTGGTTTTCAGATCATTACTGATGCTGAACACCTAAATCCTTTTCCTTCGGTACTTCAGTTAACGATTTATTTTGCTTTTTTTGGAAAAATTTTAAAAAAAAAGTTGTTTTTTGTTTTTTGTTTTTTTTCTATTTGAGGTTATCGTTTTGCCTATATGCATTACGTTTACATTTATCGAATTGAGTTTTAATACCATTTATCACTCCAATCTGGTAGTTTGTCGAGATCACTTTTGTATGATTCGCAGTTTTCTCTAGTATATGCTTTACCCCGAGAGGACGAGGAGGCGGAGGCAGAGGGAGGAAGGAGGAGAGTTGTGGTAGTACTGAAAATTTGAAGAAGAAATTGCTATCAGAGAGAGGAGAGAGAAGAGAGAGAGAGAGAGAAGAGAGAGAGAGACAGGAGAGAGAGAGAGAGCGGAGAGAGAGAGAGAGAGAGAAGAGAGAGAAAGGGAAGAGTGAAGGAGAGAACATTACAAGGCATTAGCAAACCGTGCCAGATGAAGACACAAAATGACACAGACTCTTCAGATAGCCCCTTCTAATACTTTTACTGGAAATCTGGATGTAAAATGTAAGTATTTACGCCACCAACTTTCTGTAAATAAAAAAAGAAACGTTTGTCCTGGCGACTTAAGTGTTTTATCTACGGTAATTGGTATGATAGGATTGTTGATTTATGGCCAAAAAAGGGGGAAATGGCCAGACATGAGAATAGGCATGAATAAGGAATGTATATGCATGTAAAGGATTGTAGGCTATGTGTGTGGTTGTGCTAAGGAAAAATAAGTCTGCCGAAGTGATTTTTCAGCCTCGGGAAATCTGGAACAGACACCTGGAGTTTATAAGAGGAAAGAAAGGAGGGGAAAATTGTATGTCGGCTGAGGGGGTAAAATAATCTAGGGAATGAGACGTATATAATATAAGAGGAAAGAAAGAATTCTTAAATATGTATATGCGCTGAGGACAAAACAATCTACGGAATACAGACGTCCCCATTGCCTCACGTGTTTGTACCATTTCCTTATTTGATCTGTGAAATGCGTGTTAGTGTAGTCAACAACTGTAATGAGCGAGTGATTGGCTGTCACCTTCAGGCGCTGTTTGGCTTTGAAACGATGTGTTCTATTGTGTTCCTGTTTGGAAGGGGATTCCGCGTCCCCTGTTCTTATAACTCTTTCTGTCTTTTTATTTCCTCCTTTATATTTTTGTTTTTGTGTTGCAGTATTTTGAGCCGCCGCCGTTTGTGTTCGGTAAATACACAGTCTCTGAGATCCCAGGAATACGTGGCTGTCCTCCTTCTCTCTCCTTCTCGTTGTTAGCGTTTTTCATAGTAATTTTTTCATTTTTGTATGAGATTTTTTGTTTGGAGATTGATGGTAGAAGTGATGTAAAATCCTGTAAGCTTTTTGCCGTCTGTATGTGCAACATACTGTGTTTGTTTAATGGTATAACATTCTATACTTGCTGTAAATCGTGTTCTACTATTCTATCTACCTATGCAAGTTACATAGAAATAATGGAACCTAACTGAACTACTACTACCACTACCCTTGCCTCCACCCACCACCACAACACCGGGCACTACCAACCCCTTTATGCCGTGCCCCGATGACGCCCCACAGTCTTCTTGACAAACATATGCATTTCAATCTGAACACAAAAATGAAACAAATCATTCCAGCCTGAAAGGTCACCTCGAGCCTCGCCGTGCAGGGCGGCAGCGGCCCCGTGGACGCCCATCACGCTGTGCTAACGAGAGGCGCCCGTGCTGGTACTCGTGCGGGTGCTGGTGCTCACTACGCTTCGAGCGGAACACCTCCGCCCAGGCGGCCGTGATAAGATGGGTACGCTTGAGCAGAAAGACGCGAACACCTCGTCAGGATGACCTTGCCTGGCGGACGGCAGCCCGTTTGACCCATGAAATGACCTTTGATGACCTTCTAAGTGAGTCTGAGGCGAACAAAAATTGAGGACACGCGGTCCCTCTTCTTCAGCTTCGGGGGCGGCAGGCTGGAGGGCGCCGCAGGACCAGGGCACCTTCACGGCGGTGTTTCTGTAACGGCAGGCGCCCTCGGTGGCTCGCCCCACACACACCTGAAGGTCGGCGACCCCCGGGAGGAGGACGCGAGGATGACGTGTTATTCCTCCCCTACGACCTCAGATCGAATACTTTTCCCTGACCTCGCAGACGCATGGAATATCGACAGTGAGGACGCGACTGAGAACAATATTCGACCCGTACACTCTAGGACTGCGAGACTCAGGTCGAATACATTCCCCGTCGTGATATATTATGAAGAATCCGCAGGGGAGGAAACGCGTGAGTCAGCCCTCAGGCAACAGTCTGGCGGTGTTGACCCCTCTCCCTCACAGAGGCAGGGGAACACAATTGGATCTAATTCCACCCCAGTCGTTTATATTATGAAGAAGAAAAAGCAGCGACGAAGGATAATGTCCAGGATGACGGAATTCTTTGACATTCTCTTGACGACACAAATGACGACGACGGCAACGGCCTCTCGTCACCGCTGGTGAGACAAGCGACAGTCTCAAACCAGCAGTGCAGTTGCCACTCTTCTCCATGGGCCCGAGACACCCTGGCCTGGACGGTCAGGACAGCCACAGCCCTCGCGCCCGCCCTTGCTGTGGTTCGCCAACCAGCAGTGGCCAGTGGCGGCACCGGCTGTGTGCGTGTACGGCGCGGTGTGCCCTTGCTGGAAGACACCGTGCCCTTTCCTGGCTGGCCTGTCCTCGCGCCCTGAAGAGGTGACGAAGCAGGGTTGCAGCGGCGTGGCATGGCCTTCGTGCTGGCACGACAGGCTTTGGTACGCTGCCCTGTGGGGGCGCGGCCCTCCTTTAGGCGGCGGCACAGTCAGCGGGATAATACTGTGCGGCCTGCGAGGAGGAGGTGCCCGGTAGACGAGTGGCACTGCGAGGTTGTGCGGCGAGTGCGTGGAGGGAGACACACCACTCTGTCTGACTGAACCGGTTCGTGGGTGCGCCAACGTGGCGCTTTTACAGGACGCCTGATAATCTCCTGACCACTGGCGCAGCGGCGGTGATGGTGCTGTTCCTGGTGGAGGCGGTGATGAGGCCGCGTGGCGCTCCTCCGGTCGGGTTTTTGTTGCTGTTCTGTGTGCTGGGATCGGCACACTGCCGCAACAGCCGCGGGCCAAAGAGCGAGCAGGCAGGCTTTCGCGTGACTGGTCCCTACTCGAGTAAGTGAGGATCTCGCGGCCCTCACAGGGGAGATTCCATCCCTCATATTTCTAGTGTGTCCCCCGTGTGACTTGTTACCCTGTTCAATGCTTTCTACAAATTGACTTTATCAGAATACATATAAACTCTTTTACCTTATCTATTAAACTTTATTTTATGTATCGCCAAGACTACTCTATACAGTATCTTTGGTATCAGCATATAATCAACCAAAAACCGCTCACTGACAACGCCTGCACTGTAATGACTCGTGGCCGTGAAACCACAGATGCTAATTTGATCTAATCTCCTTCAGAGGCTCACTATCTATTGTATTGAAAAAGTTCTATTTATTAAAGTCCTTCTATTTGGAATTTTTTACCCGATATATGAAGTTGTTGGAAAATCACCACCGTCAACATTGTACAATTTCATGAAAAATCACAACATTGTTTTATTCTCAATCAATAACTGTAAAATTATTCATAAAAATCTTCTTTCTATTATTTGACTTCATTTTACTTGTCTTTTTTTTACTTTTTATTATTCTTATTTTTATTATAATTGGTTATTATTGGTATTATTATTATTATTATTATTATTACTATTCTTATTATTATCACTAAGTTATGATAAACATCCGTCAAAAAGAGCAATATTTAGAGGGTGATAAAAGAGAGAGAGAGAGAGAGAGAGAGAGAGAGAGAGAGAGAGAGAGGAGAGAGAGAGAGAGAGAGGAGAAGAGAGAGAGAGAGAGAAGAGAGACAGACGAGAGAGGAGAGAGAGAGAGAGAGAGCGAGAGAGAGAGAAGAGAGAGAGAAGAGAGATAGAGAATTTGGGGAGGATTGTACCGCAAACTCTATATAGAACAGTTTTCTGCTTTCCTTAGAGCGGAAAGCCGGCAAGAGAGAGTAGCAGGCACGCGGTAACTAAACTGACCATAAGTTTTTTCCAAATTCCGTGTCTGCTGTTTGGGGATTACGAGAATAATATATTAGTTGTTTGCGGTTGCGGATTTTGCGGTTGCAGAAATGTGAACTTCAGAAATTTGCGGACTTGCGGTTTGCGGAACTGTAATGATTGGGTTTGCGATTTGCGTTTGCGGTGCCCACCTGAGCCACCTCGACCACACACACTGCTGTGTGTGAGTGTAAAAGGCAGAATACCTTAGGAGATAAAAAGAAATAAAAGAAGTCAATCAAGTGGCTAGAATCAGACCAAGAAGGAGAAGGAAGAGAAGATTACAGAGAAAGTAAGAAGAGGCTGTGGAAGAAGACGAAAGTGGAATAAGGAGTGGTAAGGCGATGCAGAAAATAGTAGAATTATAAAAAAAAATAAAAGAATGAGGAACACATTAACACAAACCTCACACATTATCCCTTCTAAATGAGGAGGAGGAGAGGAGAAGGAGAGGATTACATAGGATTACATAGGAGTAACAGACACAGGAGAACCTATTTGGTCCATAGCGAGGTATCTGCTGAACTAACATACTACTAACTATCACTCTTGTAATAAAACATTGGAAAAAGATACCATGTCCAGAAAGAGGATAGGAACATGGAAGTTCCATAGTGCAGAAGATAAATATGAAAAAATACTACTACAACTACCACTACCACTACAACTAATCGATACGGGGGACTAGATACGAATTCGCACTATCAATACCCATTTACTTTACAGTGCGCGTCAAGTCTGTTTTTGAATGTAGTTATTGTGTTGGCTCCGACAACATTTGCTGGTAACTTGTTCCATCGATCAACGACTCTAACATTGAAATAATTTTTACGGAGATCGGTGATGCAACGTTGACCGTTTAGTTTTAAACCATTATTTCTTGTTTGTCACTTGAGTTGAAAGCTCGAATAGGTTCTCTTGATTAATGACATCAAAACCTTTTAGGATCTTAAAGGTTTCTATCAAGTCCCCACGGATTCTACGATCCTTTAAGGAAAACATATTAAGTTTCCGCAGTCTCTCTTCATAAGATGAATTTCGCAGAGATGGAATTTGTTTGGTTGCTCTTCTTTGCACTGATTCCAATTTGGCTTGATCTTTTACGAAACAGGGCGACCAGAATTGAACGGCATATTCCAAGTGCGGCCTAACCAAGGACGTGTATAATTGTGTCATTACTTCGGAGTTTTATGTTCAAAGTTACGTTTAATAAAGCCCAACATCATATTTGCCTTTTTACTGGCAGCTAGGCAATGCGAACTGGTTTTCAGATCATTACTGATGATGACACCTAAATCCTTTTCACTGCTGTACTTCAGTTAACGATTTATTTTGCATTTGATAGTTATATTTGAGGTTATCGTTGCCTATATGCATTACTTTACATTTATCGGAATTGAATTTTAATAGCCATTTATCACTCCAATCTGATAGTTTGTCGAGATCACTTTGTATGAGTTCGCAGTTTTCTTAGTATATGCTTTACCGCCTAATTTGGTGTCATCTGCAAATTTTGATATTTTAGATACAAGTCCGCAGTCCAGATCGTTGATATATATCAGAAAAGAGTAGGACCCAAGACCGAGCCCTGAGGCACCCACTAGTGACATCTAACCAATCAGATGCCTCACCATTTATACTACCCGTTGTTTACGATTTGAAAGCCAATCGCCAATCCATGAACATAATTGCTCTCCTATGCCATGTGCCCTTAGCTTGGTCAAACAGTCGCTTATGTGGAACTGTATCGAAGGCTTTCTGAAAATCAAGGTATATTACATCCGAGGGAATTTTAGCGTCCCAGTTTGAATAAATGACATTAAAAAAATCCAGTAGGTTTGTTAAGCAGGATCTCTTATTTCGAAATCCATGCTGGGAGTTTAGTATAGAGTTATTTTCATCGAGGAAAGACACTATTTTATCCCGCATTATTTTCTCAAATAGTTTAACAATCACGGACGTTAGACTAATTGGGCGATAATTACTTGCGAGGCTCTTACTCCCTTTTTTGAATATCGGTGTAACATTAGCTAATTTCCACATACTAGGAACATTTTTTTCACTTAGCGATTTATTGAAAATAATCTTTAATGGGAGCGAAAGTTGACTATGACATTCGCGAAGTAGTCGTGGCGAGATTTCGTCCACCCCCACGGATTTTGCTGGGTCAAGTTTCAGCAAATACTTTGATATTTCGTCTACTGTTATCTCTCCTATTACCAGTCTATCCCTTTCGAGTCCTGCATACATGTTTACTGGTTCTGGTAATGGAGTTTCGTCTTCTTTAATAAATACCGCGTTAAAGTATTCATTGAGTACGAACGCCATACTCTTATTATCATTTACCAAGATATTATTATTATCTTTCAGTGGTCCAATACTTGTTTTGACGTTTTTCTTACTTCGAACGTATTGAAAGAACCTTTTCGGGTTTGATTTGGATTCCTTTTTTAAATTTTTTCTTCATACTCGCGCTTTTTAGACTTAATTAGTCCTTTGCAGCGACGTTTGACGTCATTGTATTCTCTAGAATCGCAGTCTGCATTTGATCGTTTGTAAACTTTATACGCTCGGCGCTTTCTGCCAATGATTTGTTGGATCTCATTATTCATCCAACTGGGTCTGTTTATGTTATTCAAACGTTTTCTTACCATGGGAACATGTTTATCCACCACCGATCGGAGTTTATTAGTGAATACATTACACATGTTTTCGGCGTTATTACCATTTAGTAGGTCAATCCATTTAACTTCGCTTAGTACCCTGCTGATCTTCGTGAAATCTGCTTTATTATAATTTGGGACTAATAACCGATTTTCTGTGATGTCTACATTGCAATTTATGCCGCATCTGATTAGCCTGTGATCACTGTTTGCCAAATGTTCACCTATATCGCAGTAATCAATCAGATCAATGTCGGTAGTGAAAACTAAATCTAGGATACTATTATCCCTTGTAGGCTCACGGACCACCTGATTTAAATATACTTCGTTCACCATATCAAGCAATCGCATACCTTCTCTATCAGCAGAATTATTATTCCAGTTTATATGAGGTAGGTTAAATCTCCACAAATAATTGTATCGTTATTATTGTTCACAACTGACTTTATCTCGTCATACAGGAGGCAATCTACTTCCGCATTAGATTTGGGAGGACGATATATTGTCCCAATAGTTAGCAATTTACCGTTTAGCTTAATCTTTGCGTAGACTGAGTCATAATGATCTTTGTTTACTTTATCGATTTCGATTGCTTGCAAATTTTCTTTAATGTAAAGAATGACACCTCCACCTGCTTTATACGGAGGAGGAGGAGGAGGAGGAGGAGGAGGAGGAGGAGGAGGAGGGAGGAGGAGGAGAGGAGGAGGGATGGTATAGGAGTGAAGGAATGAGTGTGAGATATGAGGAAGGAGATGAGAGGCTTGGGAAAGAGATGAAGAAGAGGAGGAG
>JACEEZ010015458.1:0-10457 GCA_016584305.1 Chionoecetes opilio | reverse complement strand
TCTCTCTCTCTCTCTCTCTTTTTCCTCCTCTCTCTCTTTTCTTTTCTCTCTCTCTCTTCTTTTCTCCATCGCTCGGGATTTGGTGTCTCATATCTCGGTGCCCTTCTGTCGCTTCCGCATATTATGTGTGTGTGTGTGTGTGTGTGTGTGTATCAAACAGACTGGCTACCATCAGATCACGCTCCGATATCTTTAGATGTGATGTTACCAAACCATACCCTTGACTCTTTGCTTGCTCGTGCTAGTCACCTAGGTGGTCACGCCTCACTCCAGGGTCAGTTGGCTCGAGCTGCCATGGTTAATACATGTAGACCTGTACATTTTGTAAATATGGACATTGATGCATTTGTTAATATTATGTCTAATAACCCATCACCAGATGGTAATGCTGATGTTGATGTATTTGCTCATGATGTGTCTGAGACATTGTATACATGTGCTCGTTTGTGTACGGATAATACCAGAATGAGGAGTAAGTCTGTATGGGGCGATACTGGAGTTGGTAGATTGGAAAGGCTTCTGCAGGAAAAAGATAACACACGGGTCTGGAAGGCGATAAATTGGAAAGGAATAATGCAAGATAGTGAACGTGATGAAATGTCTCCATCTGAACAGGAATTTCGGGAGTTTTATGCTAATAGTTCACATTTTGATGATTATCTGCATAGGTCATTTGATCTCTCCACGAATGTTATTATACTTATCCTGGACGACCCCATATTTCATGATGAAGTGAACACCCAGATTAAGAGTATGAAGCTGAATAAAGCCTGTGGCCCTGACGGGGTTCCTCCTGGTATATTTCGAAGCCTCCCAGCACAATGGATATTCTTAATCACAGGTTTATTTAACATGGTATTTACTTCTGCCTCTTATCCAGTTTCGTGGGCTAATGCTAAACTGGTGACGATTTTTAAGAAAGGAAATCGTAGAGACCCAAGAAACTACAGGGGAATAAGTATCATGAACTCGATCGCAAAGTTCTATGATCTGATATTGTGCGCGAGACTGAACCAGTGGTTCAAGCCTTTTCGAGAGCAGGCGGG
Organism: Chionoecetes opilio; assembly: GCA_016584305.1. Classification (NCBI taxonomy): domain Eukaryota; kingdom Metazoa; phylum Arthropoda; class Malacostraca; order Decapoda; family Majidae; genus Chionoecetes; species Chionoecetes opilio. The sequence continues at coordinate 9,411 of JACEEZ010015458.1, read as the reverse complement.
AGCGCAGAAGGGTCGCGGCTGCGTAGAACATATTGTCACCTTACGTCTACTAACAGACCTAGCTAAGAAAAAGAAAAGAATGCTTTATATAACATTTGTAGACTTCTAGCAGGCGTATGAACTTGTACCCAGAAACGTGCTTTTCACTGTTTTAAAGAGGTTAGGTTGCGGGGCAGTAATGTTGGGGGCAATAGTTGCCATGTATAATGTTACTAACAGCATATTAGGAACAGCATTGATTGCCACAACTATAGGAGTAATGCAAGGTTCTCCTACATCATGTTTACTGTTTATCATCTACGTTAATGATCTAATTAAAATTGTAAAGGAAAATTGTGATTCAGATGGTTTTTTGTCATGGTTACAATTGTTGATCCTTATGGACGATACGGTATTGTTATCGACGAGTAGGGCAAACATGATAAGGAAGTTGTCATTGCTATGTCAGTTTTGTAAGAATTATGGCATGAAAGTGAATAAGACTGACTAATTTCATGGTTATCTGTGGTTCGGATGCTGACAGGCTTCCTATGATTGTAGATGGACTGGTTGTGAATCCCTGTCAACGCTACACTTACCTCGGCTCACCCTTCATGGCAGACGGCTCTGCGTCATCGGCGGTCAAGGCTCACGCTCTGGATAAGAAGGCTCACCTAAATAAGTTTGTTTCCTTTTTGCATAAAAATAATGACGTGCCCTTCATTGTAAAGAAGAGAGTGCTTGATGCTGTAGTATTATCTGCTGTCTTGTATGGATGTGAGTAGTGGCTGAATTAGTCCTTGAGCCAACCGGCCATATTTTGAAGTGAATGCTCCGGCGGGGGGAGTAATTCTCATTATGATTTTCCATTAGGGCAATATCTCAGGTATCAGAAAATGCATGATGGACATCTGAGAACGGTAGCTTAGTGCCCGGATGGACCCCCATCTTTGAAACCACCCAGCGCGAAAATGCCCATTTGGTGGGGTCATTGTTGCACGTGTATCTGATTCTATACTAGCTATCGATGTGCGGTTGACGACTAAATATACGTCCAATGTGTACCGTCTAAATAAAAAATTATATGAAGCATTTTGTTATAGATTAATTATTATAAAAATCAATTATCGAAAAAAAATCATATATTTTTCAATATTTTATTATTAGACTTGTACTTTTTTTAGTGAAACAACACTGGATGATTTTCCAATTATGCATTGTGCAAAAACACCGTTTATCTGTCTATGAAAATAATTCAAAAACTAAAACATATCATTCCCACCACGAGTGTACACAAAAAAATATATGAAAGGCATGCACTTTCCACAAACCGAAACTGTCATTGGGAATTTCCCGCCGCTATTGATCATTTCTATTGATAATCATATCATAATCATCTATCATAATCTATTGATTTCCCGCCCCCGCCGATGACCAGGCACTATTTGCTAAGGCGACCGAAATAGTAGGGAAAAATTTGTCGATTCGATATGGAAGAATCGTGCTCATGATGGGGAACTTCCATACCATCTGAACTTCATGTCGAGCATTGGGAAAATGTTTGGAGATGCAGGCCTTCGGGATGTAGCTGTTGAGTCGGAGTAATCGCTGAAGGTTCCTCAACAGGGTTCGGGAAAGGGCAAGCAATAAAACCCGTGCTGTGCGACTCCACAATTTTGATGTACGAGGCACTAATGCGCATCATTTGGAAGGGTTTCCAGGTGTGGATAGAAAGCAATCATCCTGACAAGGGACCCCAGTTTTCGAAGCACTGACCTAAAAATTCGCAGCATCAAGGAGGATGTTTGCCACAGACTCTCGCTGCTGCTTCGATGATGATTCATGTGTACAGAGCTTTGACATGTTCGCGAAATACCTACATTTTCTGCGAACCAAACATGGAGACCTGGCTCGCTTTGGATGATGTATATGATATGGTAGAGACCCTGCGGGGGTTGATTCGTGCGGATAGAGAAGGCGACTGGATGCTTCACTTGGCTTGTGTCAGAAGAGTGACCCCTTGGGTGTTTCGCAATGAACAAGGTGAACTATGCTAGATATCTACCAGTGTACTATCCCACAGTGACGCAACTCCACGAAACATGCCCGAGTTGTACAGGCATTTCAATCAAGGCTACTTCTCCGTACAGCTTAACCAGGGAATCCATTTGCCAGAATCGCTGTGATCAGACAACAGAAGAAACAGTCAACAAAGATACGCAAACAGCTGGAGGAACACGAGGTTTTAGTCTTCGACAAGGGGCTGTGTCACGATACTATTAACTGCACACAATCGGGCTGCTGCACTGAGGCAACTACGAGAAACTATCCTTGTGAATGGCAGCGACACATCCACGCCAAGCACCCTGACTTGTCTACTTCTCGCATCAAACGTGATGAGTCTGGCGTCACAGCTATCTGTGATCTACTGGAAAATGACTGGACCAATCCATTCGCCGATGATCCGTCATGTCTTCTCAGTATATCTTACCGGAGCGGCTGCAGGGAGGACGTTTCTAATGACCTACCCCACGCCCTGCAAAAGGGGGAAGCGGCGTATCAAAGCTTCCAGAAACGTCTTAAAGAGGGAACAGGCTTTTATGACACAGTGAAGAAGCTAAACTTGAAGATTTTTGGGTAAAATCAAGCAGAAAGTTGTGAAGGCCACAAACAAGGAGATCGTCCTGAGAGCTGACAGAAAACTGTTTCCCACCATGATACTCATCGCCAAGACAAGGAACCTCGACATGCAACTTGTCCTTTGTCACCCACTAGGGCCGTTACCATGGTCTTTGGCAAACGTTGAGGGGTCAATGAAAAAAAACGAACAAAGTTGCACTTGCGAAACACATGGAAGGTCTTGTGGAACCAGCCGATAACGTTGACAAGCGAAGTGCAACAATAATTGATGCGATGGCTCTCATACAAAAATGCATGGCGAGAACGACACGTTCGAAGAACTATCTGACCGCATCCTTGCTGCAGCGCTTCACGCTGGTCAAGGCGTGAGCGCATCGATGTTTGTCTTTGACACATACACAGAAAAATCCATCAAAGCAGCTGAGCGTGTGAACCGCGGTTCAAATGAAGGCATCAGTTTCAGCGAGATCAGACCCGCACACAAAATCATGAACTGGCGGTGTCTCCTTGCTTGCAGCCAGACAAAGGAGAAACTGGTTGTGTTTCTGGCGGAGTCGTGGAAACATAAAAACAAATCGCGAAAAGCTAGGAAAACAGAACACTGTATGTCACCTGTGGTGAAAAATGTCTGGTACTGACCCGCGATAGGTGGGAAATTGGTGCAAGCACTCGAATGTAGCCACGAGGAACAGACACGCGTATGTTTCTCCACGCAAAGCACGCCGCTACCCCACTACAAGACGATCATCTTAGTGGCAGATGACACCGACGTTCTGATCATCAGTCTTCATCTCAGCAGAACCATCGATAGTCAGCTCTTCATCAGACGAGGAAAAAAAGGTTCGAGTCAGAATGATGACGTTGGAAAGTTGGCTGCGGTATTGGGGTCTGGAGTTTGCAGTGCATTGCCAGGCTTCATGCATGGAGCGGAAGTGACACTGTTAGTGCTCTGGCTAGCCAAGGAAAGATAAGGCTTTGAAGCTTGTGCAAACGAATGATCTGTATCTTCAAGCATTCACAGATCTGGGATCTTCGTGGAATGTACCAACAGACTTCTTCAAAAGCATTCAGGCCCTTCACGTGTCAGCTGTACGCCAGGAAACACGAAGATCGTCGGTGCTTTAATTTACTCCGTTTCACATGTTCTGTGCAAAGAAGGGCCAGATCGAATCTGGACAATTGCCGCCTTGTGAAGACTCCTTGATGCAGCATACGCTTAGGGCCAACTATCAGGCGGCTATCTGGCGACGCAGCCCTTTAAAACCTGCCAGACGTCCCAGCACCATCAGCAGGACATGGCTGGGAACTCGATGATGGCGGTTCGCTCAAAATCCGATGGGTGGCGGGTCTACCAGCTCCAGATGTCGTCTTGAAAACTCATCTCATGCACAGCAGAAGGACGTGTCGACCGTCAGATTACTCCTGCATACTGAATGGGTTGAAGTGCACTGTTGTGGTAAGCTGCAGGGATGCTCCAACATGGTGCAGGATGATGCTATCGTGGCTCAGGATGCCAATGACTCTGATGGCGACTCTGATGATTAACTTTGTGTGCACTGTATATTGTATAGCATATGTTGTTCTCTATTTAATGCAGGCCAAATTGCCTGAAAATCTTTATGACAGATAAACGGTTTTGCAAAATATATAATTTTTGGGAAAATCATACCGGTGTTATTTGACTAAAAAAATGACATTTCAATGATACCCCCGCTTGCTTATTAGGAATATACATCGTATGGTGTTAAAATCAGCTCCAACGTCTTTCCAAACTTAGTAATGAATAATTAATATAATTGGCGGGCCCTTTTGAAATCCAAGATGGCCACCAAAGTGCAGATTTCCTATGTAACAATTTCCGCCTGCTTATTAGATATCGTATGGTGTTAAAATCCTCTCCGTACGACATTCCTAACTTGCGTTATCGTCAGAATAGATAATGCCAGCGGTGGCCTAAGCATTTTATGCCTCTTTACATATTTTGTTGTAAACTCGTGGGTGGATGATATGTTGTACTTGTTGAGTTATTTTTATAGACAGATAAACGGTGTAGCAAAATGCATAATTTGGAAAATCATACCAGTGTTGTTTCACTAAAAAAAAAGTACAAGTCTAAAAATAAAATATTGAAAAATATATGATTTTTTTTTGATAATTGATTTTAAAAATAATTAATCTATAACAAAATGCTTCATATTATTTTTTATTTAGACGGTACACATTGGACGTATATTTAGTCGTCAACCGCACATCGATAGCTAGTATAGAAGTCCAGATACACGTGCAACAAAGTACCCCACCAAATGGGCATTTTCGAGCTGGGTGGTTTCAAAGATGGCGTCCATCCGGGCACTAAGCTACCGTTCTCAGATGTCCATCACCACCTTTTCTGACACTTGAGAAAATTGGTCTAATGGAAAAATCATAATGAGAATTACTCCCCCCCCGCCGGAGCATTACTTTTGGTCTGGCTCAAGACTAATGCAGATTTTGAAACCAATAGTTAACTATATAACTGGTCCCCTTAAACAGATGCTGGGAGTCCGAGGTACGAACTTGTAATGATCTTATTTACATCGAGTCAGGTTCCACCTATACAACGCTTGTTAAAAATAGACAAAGAAAGTTTTTGCGAATATGTACGCGGAGCGATCTAGGAGATGATGACCCTTTAGGATTTGCTTTGCGAATCGTACTGGACACGAAATATAATACCAAGACTTATGTGCCAGATCTTATAAACAATAATATTGATGACCCGTGCAGTAGCAAGGATACCCCCTTTAAAAAAAACATCATGCATTCTTGCATCATCAAGAAGAATAAACCTACTTAAATGGGCATGAATCCCAACTTAACAGTGCAATCTTTGATATTGAAAAGCATAACATAGTTAATTATATAGAATAGCTTTTACACGCTTCCGTGTGTCAGCTAACTCTTTAGCTATAGAGGCAGGCAGGTGGAATAGGAGGGGACGCGGCCGTCTCCCGGTGGATGAGAGGCTGTGTGTCCCTGCGGCAAGATACAGACCGAAGAACATGTCATGGCTGAGTGTCCCTTATCTAGTGATGTTCGCAACGTTTATTGTATCAAAAGTATCTATGATTTATTCTCAAAAACAATGACCGATGATGATGTATTTAGCATGTATTAGCTATATACAAAATATTACGGATATATGTATAAATCTTTAGGTTGAATGAAGATTTATAATTTAGTTATTCATCATAAGTATGTATTTTTTTGTTGGACCATAGGATATGTTGTATGTGAATTTTCTTTGTATTGGTGTGGTCAATAAAATATCTAATCTAATCTAATCAAATTTCGTGGTGGGGCGTGTGCGGGGGTGCGCGTGCGTGTGCGCGGGGGGTGGTGCTTTTTCCCTTTGCCGCGCGGGTTGTGTGTCCATCCTACCTCTTTCCATTGGTTTTTCTCTACGCGGTGGGTTTTCCCTCCATCCTTCTCCTCCCCTTGCCTTCCCCCTTTCCTCCTTTTCCCCTTCTTCCTTTCTCTCCCCTCTCTCTCTCTCTCTCTCTCTCTTCTCTCTCTCTCTCTCCTCTCGCGTTCCCCCTCTCTCTCTCTCTCCTCTCTCTCTTCCCCTCTCTCTCTCCCTCTCCCCTCATCTCTCCCCTCTTCTCTCTCTCTCTCTCTCTCTCTCTCTCCTCTCCTCATTCTCTCTCTCCCCTCTTTTCTCTCTCTCTCTCCCCCTCTCTCTCTCTCCTCTCTCCTCTCTCCTTCCTCTCTCTCTCTCTCTCTCTCCCCTCTCTCCTTTTCTCTCTCCCCCTCCTTCTCTCTCTCTCTCTCTCTCTCCTCTCTCTCTCTCTCTCTTCCCCTCTCCCCCTCTCCCCCTCTCTCCTCCCCTCTCTCTCTCTCTCCCCCTCTCTCTCTCCTCTTCCCCTCTCCCCTCTCTTCTTCCTCTCTCTCTCTCTCCTCTCCTCTCTCTCTCCCCTCCTCCCCTCTCTCTCTCTCTCTCTCTCTCTCTTTTTTTTTTTATTTATTTATACAGAGTTACAAAAAAACATCATTACAGAGTAAGTTACTATTTACATTACATAAATAATTGTAACATTTACAGGCTAAAGGAGACATAATAAGTGTTCCCTATCTAAAACCCTAACTCGTGTTAATTTTGATTTAATTTTTAATTTTGATCTCCTTGCATTCACTCGGCAGCCACGCGTTCACAAGTTCCTTGAACTCTTGCACAGTTGTACCGTCATGGCGTGGCTGCGAGGCAAGGAGAGCATTCCCCCAGCCAACGTAGACACAGACGAACTGACGCTGGTGGTGCCAAGTACGACATCGGGGCTGTAGTAGCTCGGGCGGGAAGCTAGAGCAACGGCCCTTGTAGAAAACCTGAGCCCGCGTAGGGGCTGCCGGAGTGTGTGCAGGTGAGGCACCCGCTGCTGATGCACCTTGTACATCACGGTGAGGCCCGCTACGTCTCGGCGGTGCTGAAGGCTGTAAAGGGTCGTGGTTCCTGCCCGGAAACCGCTGTCCCTGATGAGCCTCATCGCCGCGACCCTGTCCTTGTCAAGGAGGGCCGGTGCTTGTTGGCCGCGCCGCCCCACCCGGGGCAAGCGTATTCCATAGAGGAGCGGACCTGCGCCTTGTAGGGATTTCCCCAACCCCTTGCTGTCAAGGAGCCATGACATCCTCCTCGGGGATGCCAGCTTCCCCGAAGACTCTCTGGCGAGTCGCCTCAATGTGGGCTTTGAAGGTCACCTGCAGTCGTGGGTTTGACCCCCAGCCCCTCCACCTCGTCCTGGGGCACCAGCGTCTTCCCATCGCAGAAAAGGCGCAGGGCTACGCTCGCCCTGGAGACAGGGAGCAGCTGTGTTTTATGAGGAGCGAATTTTACTCCACTTGTTGCCCCAGGCCACGATGCGGCTCAGCGTCGTGTTCATCTGGGCAGCAGTGACAGTCCCCCTCCCCTGGGCCGTAGCTCTGTGTCAGGGTGAGATCATCGGCATAGGCCCCTTTAGCTGGGGATTAAATTCAGGAGATCATTAATATAAATATTCCAGAGCAGGGGGCCGAGGCAGCTTCCCTGGGGGACACCTGCTCTGATGGCTGCAATCAGACTCCTGCCCATTAACTACCACCTTTAGTTGCCTCGCTCTCAGGTAGTCGCTGAAGAGTTGAAGGAGGGGGCCCGTCCACACCTGCAGCGCGTAGCTTTTTGATGAGGGCTGCGTGCCACACCCTGTCGAAAGCCCCCTCAATGTCGAGAGCCACGACAGCAGTGGTCTTACCTTGGTCCAGGGCTGCACTCCATTCCGTGGATAACAGCAGATGCAGGTCGCAGCTGACCTGCCCGGCCTGAATCCAAAAATGATTAGTGTTGAGCAGGTGGTGCCTCTCAAGGTGCTCAGTGACTCTCGAAGCCACAATAGTTTCCAGAACCTTACTGAGCACCGGCAGCAGGGACACGGGACGGTAGTTTTTGGCCTCAGTCTTTGCATTTTCTTAGTACCGGGACCACACTACCAATCTTCCATGCTTGTGGCCACCTGTGGTTCGTAGGCAGTGGTTGAAAAGTGTGGCATGTGGACGCGCCAGCTCCTCGGCACACTGGCGGAGGAGACGGGGGCTGACGTTATCCGGCCCCACTGCTTTCTGCACGTCCAGATTTAACAGCAACGCTTCACTTCAAACCCCACTCGTCACCACTCTCACTATTTATTACTGACTATTTCTGGCAGTGTGGGAGGCGTTTTCCAGGGTCAGAGACGCACATCTTTTCTGTGAAATGCTGGCCAGGGGATTCGCCTTATCACGGGCAGTCCCGAGCCACGCTGCCGTCCCCGCGGACGAGGGGAGGGACCCGTGTTTCCCCGCGGACTTACCCTGTTGCTCCTTGACAAGGCTCCACCAACGCTTAGACCCGACCTGACCACGCTTCAGTTGACCCCTTAGGTTCACTTTCCACTGCTCAGAGGGCCCAAATCCTGGGTAGTCCTCATTCGCTTTTTCCGCCTCTCTGTGCGTTGTGTCTGTTCCGGGCCGTTGGGTGCCTTTTTGAAGGCCCAAGCCAGGCGCGGTATTTGGCGGGCAGAGGCTGCGCGGCACTCAGGTCCAAACCAAGGCTGGGTCAGATGCCTTGGTTTGTGCACGGAGTCGGCCCCCCAGCGAACCTGTTTGGGGATGGAGCAGCTCGGTGAGCCGCCCACTTTCTGGTCGATGTCGCCGTGCAGCACGTCCTCCCAGTCCGTCCTACACAGGGTGGACCTCAGAGCTCTCCATTTCTCTCTCCTCTCTCTCTCTTCTCTCTCCCCTCTCTCTCTCCCCCCCCTCTCTCCCCTCTCTCTCTCTCCTCTCTCTCCGCTCTCGCTCTCGCTCTCGCTCCGCTCTCGTCTCGCTCTCGCTCTCGCTCTCGCTCTCGCTCTCGCTCCCCGCTCTCGCTCTCGCTCTCGCTCTCGCTCTCGCTCTCGCTCTCGCTCTCGCTCTCGCTCTCGCTCTCGCTCGCTCGCTCGCTCGCTCGCTCGTCTCTCTCTCTCTCTCTCTCTCTCTCTCTCTGGTGGTAATGAAGCATTCCCCTCTGGTGGTAATGAAGCACAAGATGAATGACAGGCAGTCTCGGGCGTCGCTGGGGATGGTTGTGGTTATGACGAGACCACAATGAACCAGGGATAATTGTTAACCCAAGCCGAGATGGAGGGGATGGGGCTGAAAGGAAGAAGGGGGGATGGGGGTGAAATAGAGGGGTTGGAATGGAAGGGGGCTGTTGAAAAAAAATTTTTTGGTTTTTTGGCTTAAGCAATGGGGAACGTTTCGGGTTGGCAA
>JACEEZ010015457.1:0-20023 GCA_016584305.1 Chionoecetes opilio | reverse complement strand
CAACCTGAACTCCCGACGGGGCTGCGCCTCCAACACGCCGCATCCCAAGGACAACGTGAGGCTCATCACCCACAATCCTTAGGGGCAGCCCTAACGGGAAAGGCCTTTACCCATCGGCCCCCCAGGGAAGGTGTGTCAGGCTCAACTGGATCCCCAGCCACGTAGGGGTCCGAGGTAACGGGGCGGCGGACGCGGCCGCCCAAGCGAGCCGCCAGCGGCCCCAGCGTCACCATGCACGTGCCTCCCAGCCTACAGCAGCTAAAGGGACAGCTCAGGTACCCACACCCCGCCCGCGCCCGGGCAGGTGCCCAGTGACGCAGGTAAACTCACCGTCACCACGCCTCCACGCGACCCTCCCGTAGCCTGACAGGATACCCTCCTCACTGGCGGGCTTTTGCCCGCTTTGTACTTCTTTGCTCCTGCATATGCATTTCTGTACATGCTTGTATTGTGTGTTTTGTGTGGTCCTGTTGCTTATTTGTACAATAAACCTTTACAAATCAAATCAATTAAAATTAAGCCCCAGCGTCACCATGCACGTGCCTCCCAGCCTACAGCAGTCAAGGCGCAGGCGAGGCGGGCGCGCACACTGCGCTCACCAGACACACGAGGGGCTGGAGGCCAGGAAGAAGCAGGCGCCTGGTACGCTGCAGCCACCGACTACCACCCACTGGACGCACCCAGCAAAAACCCAGGGCAGATGGCGCACTACTGCAGCGTGTGCGTCTGGGCTACTGCACCAGAGAGGAGCTGCAGGAGGACTTCGAGGGGCAAGTGTGCGACCACTGCGAGATCCCACACCCGTCGCCACTGGTGCACTACCTCCTGTCCTGCCCGCCACCGCTCCCTGAGGCCCGGCCCGGCCCCCGCCGCCCAGCCTGCAGGTGGGGGCTGCTGAGTGGGCGTGAAAGCAGGGCCGCCCATGGTCCGCCACACCCCGAGAGGACGTGATGTTGGGGGTGCTGCGAGCAACGCCCCCTTTCCCCCCGAACATCACGTACCCACACCCAGCCGCGCCCGGCAGGGTGGGCCAGTGACACAGGTGGGCTCACCGTCACCACGCCTCCCACGCGACCCTCCCGTAGCCTGACGGGATACCCTCCTCACTGGCGGGCTGATGCCCGCTTTGTACTTCTTTGCTCCTGCATATGCATTTCTGTACATGTCTGTATTGTGTGTGTGTGTCCTGTATGCTTAGTTGTACAATAAACCTTTACAAATAAAAAATTAAAATTAACAGAGACCCTCTCACCTCGGTAGAGAGCGGACTTCTCCCCCCTCTCTTCCCTTGCCTGGTGGTGAGTTCGCTCCCGCCATGGCCACCCCTAAGAGGCGCCACGGTTCCCCAGCTGACAAGGAGGGCTTCACTCTTGTGCAGAGGAAGCGCCCCAAGCAGCAGGCCGGCCCCCACACGCCCGCAGGTCCTCTACCGCAGTGGAGGATCGCCACACCAAGAGACTACGCAGTTTGAGGGGCGTCCGCTGGACGAGGACGAGTTGAGGTCGCGCTACGGGTTAATATAACCCGCGAGGGAGACTAGCTTCTCCGTGGAGCCACCTGGGCCGCCGCCACCACCCTGCAGGAGATTGCAGCAGGACAGCCGCGAGGAATTGTCCTGGTGTCGAAGGAGATCACCAGGAAAGGCGTGCTGCTGGGATACCCCACCGCCCTTCCCCTGGACCCAGTGCTGGATCATCCCTCCGTCATCGATGGGGTAAGATGTCACCACAACGCCGGACACGGACGCCCGCCTCCCCACCCGCCAGGTTGCTGTGACGCTGCGGGGACCAGTTCCCGCCTCGCTGGACCTAGGATGCTGGGGACGCTTTAAATGCAGGAGGTATGTGCCAGAGCCCATGCGCTGCTACCGGTGCCATGCGTTCGGCCACCACCAGCGCCAGTGTAGCCGCGACAGTGAACTGTGTGGGGTGTGTAGTGGTGACCCACGAGACCCGGGCCTGCATCCGCCGCTCCAAGGTGGTGGTGAGAGGCCTGTGGCGCGCTGTCCCAAACTGCGGCTCCGGGCACCATGCTTGGAACCGCCGCTGCCCTGACGACTTCGAAGGATCCCAGGATCGGGATCACCACGGCAGGAGGCTTCCAGACCTCCCCCCCCTCAAGGATCCCAGCGCCAGCGCCCTCACAGGTTAAGCCGGCCGCTTGGGCGAGACAGCCGCGACAGGAGACGCTAGGCCTTCCCCCTGCCCGAGGAAGCCAGCGCCACACCGCCTGAGGAGCAGCCGCCCCCAAAGGACCAGGACCAAACGGAAGAGGAAAGGAGGAAGACCAGGAAGGAAGGAGAGGAACCCACCATCCCGCCCGGAGCAGGTGATGGAGGGGACGCCGCCCTTCCCCCTTGGCCCCAAAAACCCATAGGGGGGCGAGTCGCTTGCTGCTCGGGCCCCCAAGCCCACCTCCCCGTCGGCGAGGGGGCCCCACCCAGCGCTGGCAAGGACTACACTTTCAGGAGGCCGACTTGGTCGACGTCCGGGCCCGGGAACCGACCAAGTCGGCCCCCTGGCCACTACAAAAAAACCGGTTGGCAGGGACAGGGGCCCCTTTGCCAGAAGCTCCCACGAGGGGCCCCCCCCTTTGGGGAGGAGGCTGTCGAGAGTAAAAGCCCTGCGAAGGCCCCTTTCCCCCACCGCCAGGCCATTAAACCCGCCCTCCCCCACTTCTACGACCATGTGGGGGGAGAAGGAGGGGGTACAGTTCCCGGGACGACCAACAGACCAAGCAGGATTCAGATGTGACCCCCTGCTTCGAAAAAAAAGCAGGGACCTTCCCAAATAAGGGAAAAAAGGGGCACGTCCCCTTTGGGAAATGGAAATGAAAAAATAAAAACCTAGGGCCACGTAAGCACTTGATCATATGTTTTTATTGTATTTATTTTTTTTAAATTTTTATTTATGGATAAATGAAGTTTAACACAAATTAAAAAAAAAGTGAACAACCCTTCCCCCCTGGACAGAGTTTCTCTCTCCAGTGTGACCAAAAAGCTTTTTAAACCCCCAAAGCCCCCTTAAATTGGTGCCCTCGGAGTGACCCTTATGGTCTGTAGGTGGCTTAACATGTGCTATTTAAGAGCACAATTCTCCTAGGGAAAGGCCCTGGGTCTTTTGACTCTTTCATCCTAACACCCAAAGGCGAAACCAAAATAAAGCTCCCCAACCAGGGGGGGTTCGCCCCCCCGGTGAGAAATTAGGTTGGGGAGAAAATAAAATCATGTGTTTTAGTGCCCCCAAAAAAAAAGGTTACCCCCTTTCCCCCCCGGGAAAACCTTCTGTGCCCCCCTCCTTTGATGCCCTTTTTGCGTAAAGGGAAAGGGCCCCTTTAAAATGGCGCTTTCGGGCCCCGGACCCCCTCCCCCCACTGCCCCTAAAAGACCCCCAATTACGAGCGTCTTTCCCCGGGGTGATGCCCCACCCCCTGCCCCCGGTTTCTTCCCGCCCTATGACCGCCCCTTAAATGCGCCCAAACCGGCCTTATGCGCATTTGCGCGGCCCCCGGGCAACCCTGAGGGCCCTTCCTGGGGCCCTAAAGACGGCCTAAAGGGGCTTCAGCGCGGGGGCCCCCTTTTCCCCCTCAGGGGGTTTCCCGAGTTTTTCCCGGAAAAAAACCCCCCTCCCCCTCAGCCCCGGGGTTTTAAAAAAATTTACTCCACGGTCGCCAAATAACGCCCTATGGTTTATCACCCCCCGTGGGATTATTTCCCCCACCCTGGGGGATTATTTCCAACGCCCTGTGGATTACCACCCCCCTTGTGGTTTACTCACCGCCCTGTGGATTACTCACCCCCCTTTGGGGAAATTACTCACCGCCCTGTGGATTACCCCCTTTCCCTGTGGATTACTCATCCCCCTGGGGGGGGATTACTAAATACCGGGAAATTGAAAACATTTGGGCCCGGAAAACCCTGCCGGGGGGGCAACGGGAAAGGTCAGCTGGAGGACATGGCAAACCAACGTGCTGGGGGCCGCTGCTGATTCCGCTGAACGAGCAGTGGCCCAATAAATTTGGTCAATCTTTCAGCACACAGTCACCAGCCCCACCTTTTACCCTGGTTGAGAGCGGGGTTTTCTCTCCCGCTCTCCCACTCCCCTTTTCCCCTTTGGGGTTGGCTGTTGAGTTTGTTCCCATCAGGCCCGCTGTCGGAGACAAGAGGCCCTAGGGAAGCCGACGGTTTCTAAAATCGTGCGGGGTTTGGACGCTGAGGACGACCCAAGGCCCCTCGAGGGGCCCCCTCCCCCCCAGTGAGTTTCCCGGTAGCTGAAAACCCCGGGTTTTTGGAAAAACTGGGAAACCCCACGCCGTTTCCCCCCGCCCCTTCAAGACCGTGCAAGGTGGAGGGGCGATTTAAAAACTCCCCTTCTCAAGATGGAAAACTCTGCCCCCGGGGAGGGGAAATTTGGGCCGCCGCCACCCCCCTTCAGGAAGTGGGGGGAAAAGGGCCCAGCCAGGGGAACACGTTTTGGGGGGAAAGGTGGGGACCCTAGCGGGAAAGAGGTGTTCCCCCTTTGGGCCCCCCCCCCACTCCCTTTCCCCCGGGCCCCTTTTGGGGAAAGCACCCCGCTCGTGGAGGATGTGAGCGGTGCTTTTCCCAACCCCAAACCCCAGGACTTTCTACGGGCCCACCAGGAGGGAAAGCTGACAGTGCGAGGGGGTCTCCCCGCCCCCCTTTGGGCCCTTGGATGCGGGGGAAGCTAAAGGTACGAAAGTATGTGCAAAAAACCTTTTCCGCCCCTTTCGCTGCCAGGCCGGGGGGCCCTCCCCAAGACCGGGTTTTTCCACGGGGGGGCTGGAGTTTGCCGGTCGCATGGGAAGCACCCCACCGGGGGCCTGACCCGCCGCCTTCGGGGAGGGGGGGTTGGAACTTTCCCGTGCCGCTTTTGCCCAACTGTAGCGCGGGAAAACCCCCATCCCTGGAACCTCCAAAGGCCCTGCCAGGTTCAGGAGGATCCCTGGCTCCGCGGCCCCACGACACAGACGAGACGAGACGAGGATCCCCCCTGCCCACCTCCCCCAGCCCCTGCACCAAGGAAGAGGACACCGCCACCCCCGAGACGAGGGGGGCCCCCCAAAAGAAGGGGGAAAGGACGGGCCCCGAGAGCGACCCAACCCACCCCGCCCCATTTGGATGGGGAGGATGCCCCCCCCGGGCCCCCCAGGCACGCCGGGGCCCTCCCCCCGCGGAAACCCGGGGCCCGTGTGGCGGGGAGTCGCGGGCAATGCCATGCTTTTGACCCCGGGCCGGGACCGGGGAGCCAATGTGGGCCGTGGAGAAAACACCCTGTCGATAAATTGCCCCAGGGGTTTGACCACCCGGGACGTTGCGCCCCATGTAGCCCGTGGTGGAACGGGAGGGCCGCCCATGGAGGGGGCGAAAACCGTCGACATGTGACGTTGCGAAAAAAGTCCTCCCCCGCCGGTTCGATGGGGGGCCCCCAGATGGAGCACAAAGGTGTACATTCATGAAAAGAGGGGCCTGGGGGACCTTCATGGAGTACAAAACCCCTGCAAAAACAGGAAAAGAGAGCTAAAGTTGGCTCGCTTATCGCAGACCCGGCCCTGGGCTACATGATGCGTGGGGTTTAAAGAGTGGGGGCCCAGGGGGGTATGCCGCTGCATTGCACCCCCAGTTTTTGGCCCTTTCCCCTCCCGGGGTTTAAAAGGGGACCCCCCAAACCGCCCCGGATGACCGCAGTGGTGGGGGTACCTGGGGTTTGGGTGAATTTCCCAACCCCGGGTAATCGGGGGAGAAGAGAAAAAAGTGAAAAAAAATTGAAAATCAAATTTAATTTGACCACTTTTTCCCAGTCAAAAAATCCACGGCCAGCTCCTCCATGAGTTGTTTTGATTGTATACGATTTTATTTTTTACTTTTTGATGAAAAGTTTTTGTTCATTTACTATGTTTTTTTTACTTTTATATACAGCCCAAAAAAAAAAAAATACTTGTTTAAATTATGCCCCGGGACGCAGGGCTCCCCCGTCACTATCCCTCCACGCGACCCCCGAAAGTTTGACGAGAAAACTTCCCACTGGGGGGGCCGATGCCCGCTTTGTACTTTTTGTGCGCATTATGGTATTTCTGTAAATTTTGGTACTGTATATATATATATTTTATATAATATATATATGCTGTATTTATAATTTTTAAAAAAAACCCTTTTAAAAAAAAAAAATTAAAATTTAACAGTCCCCCCGGGGTGAGTCGCCGGCGAGGTCGGGACGGGGTGCTCCGTGACCCCCGCTGTAAACGCCGCGTGACCTATCCCGACCTATGTCCTCGCCCCACCCGAGTGCCCGCGCCGTGTCGCCCCCCCGGGAAACTTGAGACAACTGGGTTAGGGGAAAATGTGAAACACGCGCAATGAAAAGATAACACGAAAAGTGCCGCACCGCGAATTGCTTTCCCGCCAGGGGGGGGGAACGGGCTTCGGAAGCGCCGCCCCTCGTCGTCTCCTCCCAACACTGGGAAAACTAAAGGGGCCCCCGTAGTCCCGAGCCCCGAGCTTCCCAGGGGCCAAAAGAGGCCACGATGACGATGACGAGAGTGTCCACCCCCACTCTCTTTTCGACATGCCCGCGGGAGCGAGGACCAGCAGGGGCCCGGGCAGGGAAAGGGAAATGGACACTGTGGAAGGGTTTTGCCCCCGGGCCCCCCCCAAAATTTTCAAGCTGGGAAGCCTGGGAAACCCCGCCAGTGCCTCCCCTGGTATCACGGCCCTCGGGGGACGAGAACCCGACCCTGAGGATGGGTGGGGGCCCAATCTTTACGGAGAAAAAAATTCCTCACCCCCAAGGAAGAGGAGGCTGTGGCGTCTGCGGCCCCTCGCTGACAAAGGGAAAATAGGGTGCCCCCTTCCTTGCCCCCTAGTGGGGAGGAGGCACAAGGTTTTGCGGGAAAAGGCCGTACCCTGTTGACTTCCCACTCGATGGGGTTTGGGGGCAAAACCCCCAACGTGGTGTCCGCCACACGGCTGCGTGGGAGTGAAAACCCATAGCCACGAGACAGGTGCTGATTGCCACGAGGGGCCCCCCTCCCAAAAGCGGGCCCCAAATTTTCCTGGGGCCCCCTACCCCTTTTACACCCCTCCCGGAAAGGGGGCCCGGGTGAGGTGTTTACAAGTCCAGCTTTTTCAACCACCTGCAATTTAGGTGCGTGCACTCGTCAGGTGGGGGAAAGTGTGCACCCCTTTAAAAACCCAACAGAGGATTCTTTGGCCGCCACAAGCCCAACGGGGGCTACCACCGCAAAGTTCCAAATTCGGGAAAAAAACCCCCACCCGGGCCCCCCTCGGTTCCTGAGGAGGTTCGCAGGATGCCTCGCCGGGACAGCAGCTTTTCAAGCCCCCACGGGGGCGGCAAACACCCCCAATCATGAAACACGTGGACAACCACGGGGAAAAAAGGGGAAAAAACCGTTTCATCCCTGCTCCCCACCACCCCAGGCCGGGCCTGGGTAAAGGGGCCGCCAAGCGGGCCTTTTTCCCCCCAGTCCCCAGGGCCCCCACCCCAGGCCGGGGGGTGGGGAGGGAAAGGGGAAAAAGTGAAGCGAAAGCTGCCAGATCAGTGGAGGAGGGGGGCTACCACCCACCCCCGCCGCTATTTCCCCCCCACTGCCGAAAGGGGGAAAATGGGCCCCAGGTCCCGCCCACCACACGGAGTCCCCCCCAAGGTCACCCCCCCTACCCAGTACCTGCCCCCGCAGTCCCTTTTGAAGGCCACAAACGCGACAGCGAGACCCGAGGGACGTGCCCCTGCCTCATGCCACCGTTACGAAAACGTCCCAATCAGCAAAGGGAAAACACGGGGAATTTTCGTTTGCATCATCTTTCCGCTGATGCATGTTATGAGGGGGCTCCTCCGCAGCAGGAGCCCCCCCCCTGCCCCCCGAGGAGGAAGTTGACGCGCTCCTCCTGAGGAGAGGGAAAATCAGCCAAAAATGTTCCCGGGCCCGGGTTAAAGTCCCGGACCCCCCCGAGGGATCCAGGCCAGCTTTTCCTCCCCCCAAGCAGAAAACCTTCCCGTCCACGCGGCCCCCGCTGACAACGCCCAACCCCCCATGCGGCCCCCGGCCGGCTGCCGCCCCCGGGCCCTCAAAGGGGTGCAGGGGAAATTTCCCGGGGTCCTCCCCCCCAAAAACATGGGTCTGCGGGGCCATCTTCGAGGAGGACCTTGACTTTGGTTTCCTACGGGAAAGAGGGCTCAACTGCGACTTAAGTGGCGCATTGCGGGTTTCCCGGGCCCCACTCACTCCCTGCCATGAGGGCCCCCGGGGCTGGGGAAACGCTGGTGAGGAGCGCCATCCCCCCCCGAAGAATAATGGGCCCCGGGTGCACTGGGGTTTGATGGCGTGGAGGCCGGGGGTTTGGAGCTGCAGTGGAGGGACTCGAGCTCACTGGTAAAAAAACCTATACAGGAGCCGGGCGACACCAACTGGAGGCGGGGGACCCTGCTCACCATGGCATGCACGCCACCCTCCTCGTGGGGGGGCGTTTTTAACGCCCCCCACCCCACCCTCCCCGTCAGGGGCGGGCCCAAACCCGGACGGGGGGTCCCTAGTAGTGTTGCCGAGGGGGCCCCTTCCCTTTAATTACATTCCTAAAACACCGGGGAGCCCACCCATGTCCGGGGGGGGGCAAATGGACCTCACCTGTGTCAGGTGCCCGGGAGGGCCGGCGCATCGTGGCAGGTACACCCCACGCTAAACCATTGACCATACGCCCCCCCTCACCCCCCTCAACAGCCGCGCCGCCGATCCCCCCCACCGGGCCCCCCGCCGCGATGGAATATTTAAAAGAGCGGATTTGGGGGAAGTTTTTAAACCTTTTTTTTTGGACGAGTGGGGGGTTAAATTTTGGCCACCCGGGGGACCTTCACCAAAGGAGAGGGGAAACCCCAAACCCCGGGAGCCCCAGAGGGCAGCCCCAAAGCAGCCCTTCCCAAGGGGCTCTCCGGGCCCCCGCCCCCCGCCCCGATGGTGGTTCACAACGAGGGCCCCAGGGAGCACAACCACCGAGTCAAAACCCGAAAAGAAAAGGGTGTCAAAAAGAAAAGGGCCCAAACCCCCCCAACCTGCCGGTGGGTTTCAGGAAAGTGGTGTCTCGGGGTCGGGCAGGGGTCTCAGGGGCCAGGGAGGCCCCAGTGGTTGGGGTGGGGTCTCTTTTAACCAAGGGACACCTCCCTCGGCCCGGGGTGTGGGGAATGTCAGGACGGCTTTCCCGGGCCGCCCCCCCCGAACCCGCCGCCCCCCCACCCCCCCCACCGAGAGGCGGAGAAAGGGTCATCCCGGGGGTTCACCCCGAGAGGCTCCCCCCCCCAACTTTCCCCCCTCGCACCGCCCCCCTCCAGCCCAAAAGTTCGACAAAACCGCGTCGAGGCCGCCAGGGGGGGCGCGGGGGGAAAATTTACCGGGCGGACCACCCCTCCCCTCGCCAGGAATTGTCCCTCGGCGAGGAAAAAAAGGGGCCGACACAGTGCAGGGACGGGGCGGGGTGGACATACTCCAGCCCGGCTCCCTGCCGGGGTTTCCGGGGGCCGCACTGCTCGCCACGCTCCAAACGTCTTGGCTGGGAAATTTACCTGCCACCCCGGGGGAAGGAGGGCCATATTCAAACCCCCTCCCCAAAACCCAGGGGGGACCCCCCCGCTCAGGCCTACTCCTCAAACAGCTGCCCGGCTAAAACAGCCGGGGAAAAATGGTGCTCTCGCGATGGCCGTGGGGCGGGGAGCCCTCCCCCCTACGTGGTTTGGGCCCCCACACCGGCCCCAAACACCTTCCCCATTTCCCAAAAAATTCATTGTTTGGTGGGAAAGCGTTTAACTTCCCTCCCACCCACCGCCATCGCAGGAAAACCGGGGAAAACCCCCCGGGCTCCCCACACCGTCCCAACCAACCGGGGACAAATCCCGGACAAAAAAAGGGCTTTCGGGGGCCCCGGGCGGCTCCTACCCATTCCCCGCAACCCCCTGAGGGGGAGGGGTTTGGCCCCCCCAAAACTGGACCTCCTGGGTAGCAGGACACCTCCCCGGCACCCGGGGGGAAGGGCAAGGGGGGCAAGGGGCCGGTCAACAAGCCCAAAGGCAAAAAACGGGAGAACCCGGGAGAGAACCCGGGCCTTCCTCAAGGGGCCCCCCCAGCCTGTCGATTGGGGGGTAAAGGGTCGGCCCCGGCCCCCGGCGGGACTCCTACCTGTACGGGGGCCCACGGCCGGCTTTGTTTCAAGGGCGGGTTTACACCTTTGGGAAAAGGGCCAGGGCCGGGTTTAAAAATATACCGGCCGTTAAACCCGGGACCTTTCCGGCCTCCGTTCTCGGCCGGGAGGGGTCCCGGGTTTTTGGCCCCACCCCGGGAGCCCCCCCAGTCCCGGTCAGTGCCCGCAAAGGCCCCGGGCCTGGGTTTGGCCCCGGGGTTTTCCCCCTGGGAACCGGGGGATTGGGGGCCCCGGACCCGGTAGTGCATCAGGCCCGCGGGGGAAAACTTCCCCGGGGCGGGAAAGGGGGCCAGAGGAGGATCCCCGGAAAAGGGATTGAGGGCCTGCGCCGGCAAAAGGGGGGGTGGGCCAAAAACCCTCGTCCCCCCCGTACACGGGACGGGTCCCCCTGGGGAATTCCCCCCCCACCCCATCCCCGCCCCTCCCCCCGCCGCAAAGGCACCGGGCCAGGTTTCCTCCGGCCCAAACCCCTGTTGGGGCCATCCGGGGCTCGGAAAGGCCGAGGCCCTGGGGAATGCGAGCGGGACAGGGGTTTCCACTCGGCCACCCGGGGTGGGAGGAAAAAAGGGCCCTTGTCCCCGGGGGGGCCCGAAAATCTTGGCCCCGGGGGGGGGGGGTTTGGCCCCCCCCAAAGGAACCCCCCGGGGCTTTGGCCCCAAAAGCCGGGAAAAAATGCCTGCCCCCGGGGGAAAACGTGGTTTCCCGGGCCCTTAAAACCCCGCAGGGCCCCCAAAAGCCCTCCAAACAAAGTGGGATCCCCCCGGGACCGTTTGGGGAGGGGGGCCCTGTCCCGGTCCCGGCCCCACCATTTTGGGGCCCGGGAAAGGGGGGCCCCGGGCCCCGGAACGAGGCCCCCGGCCGCGACGCCGTTTCCTTCCCCGGGAAAGGCCCAAGGGGGACCACCCGGGCCGCCGGGAAACCCCCGCGTACCAGGCCCAGGCGGCTGGGGCCGGGGGACAGGGGGCCGGGCGAACTTCCCCCCTGGGCGGCCCCGGCAACAAAGGGCAAAAAAGGGCCCCAGCGTTCGTTGGGTTTACCCGGGAAAGGCTTTAAGGGGGCTTTGACAAATGCTTCCCCCCAAAGACCAGTGGGGCCACTTCCGCCGCCCCGAAAAGCCCCCCGAAACCCCCGGAGGGGGCCCCCGAGAAAAACCCACCCCGGCAGGTGGGGGCCCCCCGCCCTTAAAAGGGGGGGAAAAGGAGGGCCCCCTATTCCGGGGGCCCCCCCCCCGAGGCTTCCCGGGGGGCCCCAGGGGCCGGGCCCCCCTTTCCCCCTGGCACTCAAAATTACCCCACACCCCCGGGGCCCCCAGGTAACCGGGAAGCGGGAAATCCCAAAAACCCCACGGGCCCCACGGCCCGCCCCTCCCGTTTTGGGGGGCCCGGGGGCGGGGGATAAAACCCCCCCCCCCTCCCCCCTGGCCGGCCCGAAAAAAGGGCCCCGGGGGTTTGGGTACCCTTTTTCGGGGTATAAAATGGGGGGTTTAAAAGGGTTTCCCCTTTACATTTTGGGCCCCCCCCCCCCCTTTATTGTATTTAAATATGGGGGCCCCCCTGTATTGGGGGGGTTAAATTGTAAAAATAAAAAACCTTTTACTTCCCCTTTTTTAATAAATTAACCCCTTCCCCACTTTTTTTGGAATCTTGAGTTTTTCTTTTTTTCCTTTTCCAAAAAAAACCCCAAGAGTTTTTATTCCCCGTACAAAAACCCCTCACCCAAAAATTTGGGGACCCTCGGAGTGTTTGCCCATAGTCTTTTGGTGGACCAACATTTTGTATATAAGAGCACCCAAATTTTCTAAATGAAAAAAGGGCCTGGGGCTTTTGGGGCTATTTTGTCCTAACACTCCTAAGGCGAAAAGCTTAAACCCCCATCATGGGGTTCGCTTCGCTGGTCTTAGGTTGGGAGAAAAACTACACTTATTATGTGTAAACGCCACCCAAAAAAGGGTTTTCCCCTTCCCCCCCTGGCACCTTCTGTGCCCCCCTCTGATGCCTTTCTGCGTCATCGACACGGCCTTTTGGGCCCTTCTGCGGCGGCCCCTGCCCCCTCAGACGCCCTTAAATGCCCTCTTCACCGGCCTGATGCGTACTCTGCGCGGTTTTTACGCCCTCTGAAGCCTTACGCGTCCTCAGCGGCCTCATGCGCATTCTTTCGCGGCCTCTGCAAAACCCCTTATGCCTTTCCCGCGGCCTCAGCAAGGCCCCCATGGGGCATTTGCGCGGCCCCCGCTCCCTCAGCGTGATTTCACACCCTTT
This sequence comes from Chionoecetes opilio, assembly GCA_016584305.1. Taxonomy (NCBI): domain Eukaryota; kingdom Metazoa; phylum Arthropoda; class Malacostraca; order Decapoda; family Majidae; genus Chionoecetes; species Chionoecetes opilio. The sequence goes on along the minus strand of JACEEZ010015457.1, from coordinate 7,546 downwards.
CAGTTCAAAAAACCCCACCCCTCAGCCCCCCGGTGTTTTGAGTGGGGCTTTCTCCACGGTGCCCCCTCACCGCCCCGGGGGATTATCACCCCCCCTGGGGGTTTCTCATGCCCTGTGGATTTCTCACCCGCCCCGGGGATTACTCACGCCCCCTGTGGGGTTTCTCTACCCTTTTCCCGCATCACAGGGTTACTTACAGTACAGTTTTCAATACCACAACTTACTCAGTGCAACACAGGGTTAAAATTACAGGCCCCTTTCCGGGGGCACTCAGTGCCTTAGTGTTTCCCCCTTCAGGGACGGTTTTACAACCAGTGTCCCTTTCGTTAACTGTGGTTCGTTTTCCTGAGCCACCCTTGCCCCCCGGCCCGTTAAAAGCCAGCGCCTTTGGGCCCCTCGGGTTTAACACCATCGACTTCACCATGCCCGACAACGACGAAACCCGCACCCCTGCAGCAGCAGTGACACTGAAAATCGCCACCTTTTTGCCCAAAATAAACCCCTCATGTGGTTTATATTTGGAAAGGGGGATTTTTTAAAGGACCAAGATTCTCAAACAGCCTCACCCCGTCACCATGTGCTAGCCCCCTGCTCCTGACGTCCTTTAAAAAGTCTCGGAAAGTAATTTTTTAAAAACTTCCCCCCTCCACCCCGCCCTATGGAAAATCTGAAGGGCTGCCCATACACTCAAAACTTTTAGCCGTTATTTCCACCCCCCTTAAAGAGCTGTTTCTTTCCCAAAGGGTGAGTTTTGGGGGACGAGAAAAACCCAAAGACCTAATGCACGCATGAAGCAGCTACTCGGGGAAAAATACAGCACTTTTTTACCCCGAGTTTTTCAAATGCTGGTTTTTCCAACGCCCGCCTCCCGCTACACAGAACGTAAATTTTCTTCGTCCCAAAGGGCGCCCAGGGCCCCGATGCCTCGCTAAGTTTGCAGGGCGCCTTTTTGGCAACCCCCTACACCACAGGTTTTTCAGGTCCTCAGTTACGAAACCCCGGACAAACCCCTCAGCTTTGCTCAGCCAAAGGGTTTTCCCCGCTCACGAAATTTAGGGGCCCCCAAAAAATCCCAAACAAACCCGCCCACGAATGAGGTCACCTCCCTCAACAGGAAGATCCAGGACCGCCAAGACCCCCCCTCCTCCCCCCCTCAAAAACCGCCCGCACCGTCCCCTTCGAGAAGCCCGGGGCTCTGCTGGACCCCCAAAAAAGTTCGGGAGCAGAGCCCGAGTGTGACGCCCCAAGCTCATAAAAAAAGGCGTTTAAACCCAAAAAAACGGTATTAGGCAGCCCCGGCCGCTCGCCAACCCTCAGCGCTGTTCCCCCTTTCACGACAAACACTCCCAAAATAAAGGGTTTCCCGATTGATCCCGCCCCGATGTCAGTATTATCCCCGCGACCCCCAATCTACGAACCCTACCTCCAAAACTTGAAACTCTTTTGCCGTAACGGGGGCCAAGATTACCCCTCACACACGGCGCAACCCTTTCCCAAATCAAACCCCCTACCTCCCAGTCCCCCCGAATGGCCTTCTTTCGCGGGAAAAGCAATCTCGGAGCAGACTTCCGAGGCACCCTTAAAACCTTTTGGTTTGGCCCTCAAGGGTCAAAAGGGGGACCCACTCACCTCCTTTCCCTCCCCAGCAAAAACCAGCCGGGCCCGGACACACCATGCAAAAAATTTTCATCCAAAAAGGGCCCAAACCCTTTTGCTGACCTGCTTAAATTTTTTCCCCACGCGGGCCCCAGCCCTACTCAGCCAGCTTGCCCCTCAAACACCACCCTCACGGGATCCCCATCGAGAAAAACAGGACCACCAATACCGCCAAGGCCCGTCGCTTAAAATCCAGAACCCCTACCGTCAACCAAGGCCGAGTTTGGGCTATGATTTCGCCCAAAAGGGATTGTGCGGCCCAGCAAACAGCAACGGTCACAGGCCCTTTCCCCGTCGCCCCAAGAAGAACGGCGGAAAAATACGGCCCTGTGGGATAACCCTGCCCTCAAAATCCACACCCCCGATGGACCCGATACCCTGTTCCCCAAAATCCCGGGGGTTCTCGTCCCCAAATCGTCGGCTCCCCAAAATCTTCTTTACGAATTTGGACCTCGTCAAGGGCCCTTTTTAATCAGGGTTCCGGTTTCACCCTGGGCGCCATCCCGAAGACCGCCACATTTACCCCTTCGGGTTTGAGTACGTCAGGGGTGCCCTTTGGATCAGGGGAAAGCGGCCCCGACCTTCCAAGGCCTTTATTGCCGGGGGTTCCCCAGGCTTGCCCCTTTTGCTTCGCGTTTCATCGCGACCCCCACTCATAGCGGGGCCAGATGAAAACCTTTACACCGACAACACCTTCACCAAGTCCTTTACCCACTACAAAAACTGTTTTTTTTGGGGTACAGATCCCAAAGTGGGCAAGCTGGTTCCCGGGGTCAAAACCCTCTCAAATTTCCTCGGCCACCAAAGTTAAATCCAGCAGCACCGCTCCACCACCAAGATCTCGTTCCCCCTCCTTTGGGGCCCCCCCCTAGGAGGGGGAGATTGTAGCAGTTTCCCCTACCCAAAATACAAATTCCCTTACAAGGGTCCACAAGAGGAAAAAGTGTGGTTGCAGCTTAAATATTAATTTTTATTTTTTATTAATGTTCCAATTAAAATTAATTTTATACCTCTTTTAATTTTTGCTTTTTTTTTAACAATATTTTAAAACCAAAAATGTAAACACCAAAAATTTCAACATACACCCCTTACTCAGCGCGCACTGCATTAGCCGCTGACTTAAACCAATGTAAATTTATTGTTCAAATCTGGGTTTTTTTTATTTATATGTTGATGTTTTTCAATTAAAAACCCTTTGCTGTGCGAGATGGGAAAGCGTTGTCGTTAGGTCGAGATTGACTCACAACAAAAAACACACAAAAAAACATACAGCCACCTGGGTCAAGCCCCGGGAGACTTTTTCTCTACTAGCCTCCTTCTCTCACCCATTATTCTTCTCCCTGTCCCCACTTCCCCATCTCCCGCTTTCTCTTTTTTTATATTCTATTCTATAAAAACGTCATGCACGCCAGTCAGAGTTCTTCTCCAGTATGACCAACTAGCTATTAATACACCCATCGGTTATAATTGGTGACCCCGGAGTGTAGCTATGGTCTATAGGTGGCTATAGCATGTGCTATATAAGAGCACAATTCCTCCTAGTGGAAGGACCTGCGTCTTAAGACTCATTCGTCTTAACACTCCTAAGGCAAAAAGCTTAGCCTCCATTATGGGGTTCCCTTCGCTGAGCTATAGGTGGGAGAAAAACTACACTCATGTCCACGGTAGATGGGAAGGGAGCAGATAGGACGAAACAGGATAAAATAGGAAAAGCAAATCAGTGGGTGGGAAGGCTTGGTAGTGTAGCAAGATGTAGGGCAAACAGGTATGAGGTAGTAAGAGGGTTGTGGAAAGGCATGGCAGTACGAGCCTCATGTATGGGGCAGAGTGTATGAGGTGGACGGTAGGAGAGCTGGACAAGTTAGAGGTAGTACAGAACAGGTAGGTAGACTTGCACTAGAGGCAAACAGGTATGTAGCAGTGGAGGCGATCAGGGGAGAGGCAGGGTGGAGTACCTTTGCGGAGAGATAGGAAAGTCAGTGCTTAATTACAAAATCAGGCTTAGAAAAATGGATGAAAACAGGTGGGCTCGAAAAGTTTATGAGTGGATAGGACAGAGTAGTAAATGGGATAGATCAAGCAGACGGTGGGAAAGGAAGTGTGGGTTACAGGGTTTCACAGATAGGATACACCAGTCTAGTGAGGGGGAGTTAAAGCGAAAGGTGAATGACCAAGTTCAGAGCCAGGGCAGGGAGATGTGGAGACAGAGGATGGAGGGTAAGAGTTCTCTGAATTGGTACAAGGGGAAGACCACACCAAAGTGTGAGGTCTTTTATGATGGTAGCTTGGGGAGGGGTTTATTATTTAAAAACAAGGAAAAAATCTCTGGAGGTCAATAGTAGAACATATAGATGGGCAAACGAAGGAAGCAAGATATGTCAAATGTGTATGGGTAGACTAGATGAAAATGTAGATCACCTGGTATAATGTGCCCAAGGTATGATGAGGAAAGAGAGCGGCTTATAGATCAGGAATTACGGACACGGGGGGTGGGCCCGTGGATCAGTGGGATAGAGTGGCAGAGGGGAACATAGATGGGATAATGGAATTTCTTTTAGGTTTGAGTAGGGTACAGGCCCACCAATAAAAGAATCATTGAAGGGGTTAAAAAGTTTTCTAGAAAAGGCTTGGGTAAAAAGAGCAGAGAGTTAGGGCCTAATCCTACAAGCCTCGGGGAGCCAGCCGGAAAATAGGCTTGAACTGCGACTGAAAACCGTGGTTTAGCTCCCCACCTAGAAAGAAAAAGAAGAAGAAGATGTGTAGCTGCCACCTTAAAGGTTATCCCCTCCCCCCCTGGCACCATCTGTCCCCCCCTCTGATGCTTTCTTGCGTCATCAGCCCGGCCTTATGCGCGTTCAGCGCGGCCCCTGCCCCCTGCCCCCTCAGACGCCTTACGCGTCTTCACCGGCCTGATGCGCACTCTGCGGGGCTTCTACGCCCTCTGACGCCTTACTGCGTCCTCAGCGGCCTCATGCGCATTCTGCACGGCCTCTCCCAACCTCTGAGCCTTCCTGCGTCCTCAGCACGGCCTACGCGCATTCAGCGCGGCCCTGCTCCCTCAGCGTGGTTTCCCGCGTCTTCAGTCAAACCCTACCCCTCTGCCCAGCGGTGTTAGAGTAACTTACTCCACTATCGCCACTCACCGCCCTGTGGATTACTCACCGCCTTGTGGATTACTCATCCCCCTGGGATTACTCACCGCCCTGTGGATTACTCACCGCCCTGTTGGATTACTCACCGCCTGTGGTTTACTCACCGCCCTGTGGATTACTCTACTTTTCCCTACATCAGTTTTACATTACATTAAGAGCGGGTCTTCTCCTCCGCTCTCCCATCTCTCCGCTTCGCCATTGGTGGTTGAGCAGCTTTAGCTTGTTCCCATCATGGCCGCTGCTCGGAGACAAGAGGGCCCCCATGGACGCCGATGGCTTCTACATCGTGCAGGGTAGACGCTCGAGGACGAGCAAGGCCCCTCGAGCGGCCCCCCCACGCCCCGTGTGGATCCACGGTAGCTGCAATCCCAGTTTGGAAACTCGTCAAGCACAACGATTTCCCCAGCCCCCTTCAAGACCGTGCAATGGCTGGAGAGCGAGCTCAAAAATCGCTCTCAAGATGGACATCTCTGCCGCCGGGGACTTTCTTCTCGGGGAGCGCACTTGGCCGCCGCCACCCCCCTTCAGGAAGTAGCGGATGGCCAGCCGCGGAACATCGTGTTGGGGAGGTGGGAGCCTAGCAGGAGAGGTTTTCTCCTCGGATTCCCCACTGCCTTCCCCCGGACCCTGTGCTGGAGCACCCGCTCGTGGAGGATGCTGAGCGGTGCACTTTTAACGCCGGCCCCACGGACGTCTACTGCCTACCCGGCAGGACAAGCTGACAGTGCGAGGACGTCTCCCTGCCACCCTTGACCTTGGATGCTGGGGAAGCTACACGGTACGCAAGTATGTACAAGAACCTGTCCGCTGCTTCCGCTGCCAGGCCTTTGGACACTACCAAGACCAGTGTCCACGGCGGCAGGAGCTCTGCGGCTGTCTGCAGTGGAGAGCACGCCACCAGGGACTGCATCCACCGCCTTCGGGAGGGGCGTGAACGTCCCCGTGCCGCGTTGCCCAACTGTAGCGCTGGACACCATGTCTGGAACCTCCGATGCCCTGCCAGACTCAGGAGGATCGCTGGTTCCGCGGCCCCACGACAGCAGACGAGACGAGACGAGGATCCACCCTGTCCACCGCCCCCAGCCCTTGCACCAAGGAATGAGGACACCGCCACACCCGAGACGAGGAGGCGCCCAGACGAAGGAGAAGGACGAGGCCCGAGAGCGATCCACCCACCCCGCCCCAGGTGGATGTGGAGGATGACGCCCCGGCCCCATAGCGACGCCAGACCTACCCCCGCTGGAAACCCGCGGCGTGCGGCGGGGAGTCGCAGCAATGCCATGCTGTGACGCCCAGCCGTGATGCCGCCAGCCAATGTGGGCCCGTAGAGCAGCAGCCTGTCGATGACGCCCCAGCGGTGACCAGCCGGGACGTCGCGACCCAGTGTGAGCCCGTGGGGGAACAGACGCCGCCCATGGAGGAGCTGCAGCCGTCGAATGAGACGCTGCGACCCAGTCCTGCCCCGCTCAGGTCGATGCGGGGTCCCAGATGGAGCACAAGGTTACACTCTTGATAAGAAGAGCCTGTGGGACCTTCTACTGGAGTACGAACACCTGCTAAAGCAGGAAAGAGAGCTGAAGTTGGCTCGCGTATCGCATGAGCCGGCCCTCGGCTACATGATGCGTGCGGTGAAGAGTGGTGGCATGGAGTATGCCGCTGCATTGCCATCGCAGCTTTGGCCTACCCTGCCGGGTGACAGGGATGCCCGCCCACGTTCGACGATCGCAGTGGTGAGGTACCTGGGGTTTGGGTGAAGTTTCACACCGGTAGATCAGAGAAGAGTAGAAAGTGTAAAAAATGAAATCAATAGTTAATTTGACCACTGTTTGCCATGTCAACAACTCACGGCCAGCTCCTCCATGAGTTGCATTGATTGTATACGACTTTATTTTTATTATGTTTTGATGTAATTTTTTGTTTGTTTATTTACTATGTTATTTTTACTGTATATACAGTCAATAAAAATACATACGTTTCATCGTATGACCAGTGACGCAGGTGACTCATCGTCACCTCGCCTCCACGCGACCCTCTCGTAGCTTGACTCTCCTCACCGTCGGGCTGATGCCCGCTTTGTACTTTTTGCTGCTGCATTATGTGTATTTCTGTACATGCTTGTACTGTATATATATTGTTACGAGCGAGACAGTGAGTTGTCTAGAGGAATGAGTAGCGAGACTGAAACGCCCGAAACCATAACAAAAAGGTGATGGAAAGAAGTAGATAACAATAACAATTTAATAATATCTAATAAATCACCTCGTAGCAAGGAGTAAGATGATCTTGCTTTTGAAGCACACACAGAGATGACTAAAGAAAATGCTTATATAATTTAAATGACCAATATGTACATAACACAAGATAATTAACCCTAGAGAAAAACACAAAAAGAATACTAAGATAAGTTTTCACCACCAGGTAGTAAAGCAATAATAATAATGTGAGTTGACTTGAGTAGAGTCACCAGTGCTAATGTTGACTGGTACTTACTTAAAGGCACAAGAATGGTGTTACTGCTATGTTCCTCGAGAGAGTAGTAACGCTTCAGCTATATACAGATGACTGACTAACAAAAGAAAACGAGGTTTATAAATGCCCTCGTATTTGCCTGGGGCTGCTTCACTCAGCTTTGAGTCGAAACACACCGGCGAGATCCCGGAGTAGTTCCGGGTGCCTTTCCTCGTGTTGATTGAGAAGGGTATTATGCTCCAGGCAGGGGGTGTGTGTGTGTGTGTTGT